>JASANE010008245.1:0-10285 GCA_030248225.1 Trileptium ribeirensis | reverse complement strand
CTGATTGCTATTGGGGTAAACGAGCATCCATGTCATATCTAGGGTAAACGGGTCCGTCCATGTCATATCTAGGGTAAACGGGTCGGTCCATGTCATATCTAGGGTAAACGGGTCCGTCCATGTCATATCTAGGGTAAACGGGTCGGTCCATGTCATATCTAGGGTAAACAGGTCCGTCCATGTCATATCTAGGGTAAACGGGTCCGTCCATATAATATCTAGGGTAAACCGGTCCGTCCATGTCATCCCCCAAATATTCTACCACTTCTATGTAAATTTGGTCTTCAAATCTTGATGTCAAGAACCCTACACCCTGCTGTTATTTCCTCAGTTTCCACTGCTTCCATATGTCATCTATAAGTTAAACTTGAGATAAAGTGCTCATTTCATGTACTAGGTCCACAGTTATAGGTAGACAAACTTGATCACAGTTATAGGTAGACAAACTTGATATGATCCAATATCTCATTGTTCATTCTTACTCATACTTGGTATATTTGAGAATGTGTATATTTTGTGTGAAATTAAAAAAAATAATTAAAATGTTTCCACTTAGCCATTTACTTATTATTAAAATGTCACTATAACTCAATATATAATTAATATTAGAAATAAAAGAAAATTATCTCAGTAAATATTACTATTTAATTCCAAATAAATATTTACCAGTTAAATAAAATATCTAATTTACCTGTCCGAATTTTTGATAAATTATACCAAATTTAAAATTGTGGACTAGAACGTGTTCATCGTAGTTGAGGATCATATCGGAACCCTAAAATAGAGCAAATACACAAAAAATATAAAACGGAACCTAAAAAATTGTATAAACAAAATAATATTTTAATAAATACAACAATAGTTATGTGTATGTTATGTTAACCGTTTCATCAGAACTGCTATCAAATAGTCCGGGCGCACATTGTGTTGTATAATAATAGCAGTTGATTGATTTAACATCGGTACAAAACGGTGAGCTGTATTCCCAACTACCGTTGGGCCATTAGGGCGCTAAAAATTCTAGAAAAATATGCAATTTTTGTGCCAAATCCACAACCTTGTAGAAAAGAAGCATAACCTATTTTGCCACAAAGGTATGAGCACCTAGATGTGACTTTTCCTAGTTTTGGCTATGTCCAAGCTGAGATTTGCGATTTTGACGGTCTAAACGAATTTCTGCTCGTTTCTGCACTATAATCTTGTGTCGATTGGTATAACTGGAAAATATGGCATAGCTAGGCATGAAGATTCTATTTCTAGTTTTGCTTGTCTATTTTTGTTTCCTCTTTTTTCAATTATCATTAAAGTTCAACAGTTTTTACGGTAGTTGAGAATATTATATCATTTTTGTAACAGAATTTAAAATAGTTTCATGGAATTGGTCAATAATTAAGCAAAGAAAAGAAGCGACTCCACTCATAGCTGATCAGTTATTGCTGAAATCTAAATATTTTACAAAATTTTCTGGGTCTTAGAATATTCAGTTTATTAATAAATAATGTTATAACAATCTGATTTTCATGGAAATTACTATTATACCTAAATGGATAGCGCCCAGAAAAGAAGCGACTCCACTCATAGCTGATCAGTTATTGCTGAAATCTAAATATTTTACAAAATTTTCTGGGTCTTAGAATATTCAGTTTTATTAATAAATAATGTATAATAACAATCTGGTTTTCATAGAAATTGCTATTATACCTAAATGGATAGCGCCCAGAAAAGAAGCGACTCCACTCATAGCTGATCAGTTATTGCTGAAATCTAAATAAATATTTTACAAAATTTTCTGGGTCTTAGAATATTCAGTTTTATTAATAAATAATGTTATAACAATCTGGTTTTCATGGAAATTGCTATTATACCTAAATGGATAGCGCCACGCTTGCTTCTTATGAAGTTGATATGAGTCGAACGCCTATACAACCTGATCATCTTTCTATGATCATCGATTCAAATTGTTTAAAGAATATCACTGATCATTTTATTTGTATTTAGTTCTATTTTAAAATGGGTTTAAGTTACGAAAAGTCTAACTCTCTCAAAGGCATCGAAAGAAACTATGGGGTCGCACCTTGGGTATATCTATACAATTTGAGGCTGCGATGTTACCGAAACATGCGTACACCCATGGATGTCCAACCTCTATCGGCGGTCAGGCTAGCCGGTTCGGAAGATGGATGCTCGCAAAAATTTCATCTCAATTTTTGCTAATTTGTGCCAATTTTAGCCAAATTTTCCATTGTTTTCATTACACCGTATACTGCTTACACCCCTGGGTGTCCAACCTCTATCGCCGGTCAGGCTAGCCGGTTCGGAAGATGGATGCACCCAAAAATTTCATCTCAATTTTTGCTAATTTGTGCCAATTTTTCCATTGTTTTCATTACACCGTATACTGCTTACACCCTTGGGTGTCCAACCTCTATCGGCGGTCAGGCTAGCCGGTTCGGAAGACGGATGCTCTCAAAAATTTCATTTCAATTTTTGCTAATTTGTGCCAATTTTTCTATTGTTTTCATTACACCGTATACTGCTTACACCCTTGGGTGTCCAACCTCTATCGGCTGTCAGGCTAGCCGGTGCGGAAGATGGATTCTCTCAAAAATTTAATCTCAATTTTTGCTAATTTGTGCCAATTTTTCCATTGTTTTCATTACACCGTATGCTGCTTACACCCTTGGGTGTCCAACCTCTATCGGCGGTCAGGCTAGCCGGTGCGGAAGATGGATGCGCTCAAAAATTTAATCTCAATTTTTGCTAATTTGTGCCAATTTTAACCAAATTTTTCACAGTTTTCATTACACTGTATAGTGTACACATTTTAATGGAGTCAGTTATTTTTTGATTATAAGCCTTTGGCGTTGACAAACATCAGATATAGTCTAAAACTTACCTTTTTTAAATAGGTTACCGCATACCAAACGTCAGCTGTTATATCTTCACATAATAGCTGAAACAATAAATTATATATATACTTACGAAACCAGGGGCGTAAATTAATTGGGAGATGAGTTTTCAGCCTACGGGAGTTCGTCTAAATGTCCGTTCGAACAACCGTTCTCTCAATCAGCGATCACATTAATATAGCACATTTCTGCTCAGCTATGCCTAAAACCTATGCCTAAAAATGCTCTACTTTGGCTAAAACGTATGCCTAAAACCAAAGCCTACACCTATGCCTAAAAACGCTTTGCTATGCCTAAAACCTAAAACCTATACTTAAAAACGCTCTACTATGCCTATAAAACCTATGCCTAGAGACACTCTACTATGCCTAAAACTTATGCCTAAAAACGCTCCCCTATATATGCTTAAAATCGATTCCGCTTACCCTCCCCATTTTCCAGATAGTCGTCAATTGAAAATTTTGTTCGGACCCCTCAGTTTTCAAATCCCTATACAAAATTTACATTCTACAAATATAATTTACATTCGTAGCGAAAAAATATTTTGATGAATACACTGAGCCAAAACTTATGCTGCCTCGTAAAGTGTTTGCTGCAGTTGCATAGATATTTATTTATTAAAGACTGCAAAACATTTCCTTTGTTGATCACAATGTGACAGTAGCTTGATTGGGCTCATCCAACTTTATTTACTGCAGATGTTATCAAGCTATCGCACCTTAAACTGGTAATACGATCCCGGTCTTCGACCTTATGGCTCATCATCCATACCACCATTATTAGTGTCGAGAACCAGTTATAGACCCCATCTTTATATACATACATTTTAAAATATCCAATACATTTAAGATCAAAAGTGGGCAAAATTTATTCTCCTTGTGCATTTTTAATAAAAGCTTCGAAGGCATCGAGAATATCTCTCAAAAATCCTATTCAAATGGGATCAATCTTTTTCGCACTGCCACATCAGTCCTAACCAGCCGACAAATCCAAATGAAATCAATTTTTCACACTGCAACTGCGGTCAGAACGAGCCGACCGCTCCAAATGATATCAATTTTGCACACTGCAACTGCGGTCCTGACGAGCCGACCTATCCAATTGGAATCTATTTTTAACACAGCAGCATCGGTCAGGACAAGCCGACCTATCCAAATGGGATCAATCTTTTTCGCACTGCCACATCAGTCCTGACCAGCCGACCAATCCAAATGGAATCAATTTCTCACACTGCAACATCGGTCAGAACGAGCCGACCTCTCCAAATGATATCAATTTTGCACACTGCAACTGCGGTCCTGACGAGCCGACCTATCCAATTGGAATCTATTTTTAACACAGCAGCATCGGTCAGGACAAGCCGACCTATCCAAATGGGATCAATCTTTTTCCACTGCCTCATCAGTCCTGACCAGCCGACCTATCCAAATGGAATCAATTTCTCACACTGCAACATCGGTCAGAACGAGCCGACCTCTCCAAATGATATCAATTTTGCACACTGCAACTGCGGTCCTGACGAGCCGACCTATCCAATTGGAATCTATTTTTAACACAGCAGCATCGGTCAGGACAAGCCGACCTATCCAAATGGGATCAATCTTTTTCGCACTGCCACATCAGTCCTGACCAGCCGACCAATCCAAATGGAATCAATTTCTCACACTGGAACATCGGTCAGAACAGGTTGTTAATTTTGTGATGGGTCTGGGTATCAATTGGTTATTTGGATGGTGGGGCTATCTGGGATATTTTTTGATGAATGTCTGAGGAATAATGGAATATTTCTAATGAAATGGTAGAAGAGGTCTCAATGATATATTTTGAATGACTGGGTCTGAGAGGCTATCATTGGATCTATTTTTAAAGAGATGGTGGAGGTTGAGTGTAATTGATTATTTGGAGAGGTGGCTGTTCTGAGATCTTTAGTGTGAGAATTGATTTATTTGGATTGGTGGCTGGTAAGTATGTGGAGTGGAAAGATTGGTGAAGAATGGTGGTCTGAGATGCTGTGTGTTAATATTATTGGATGGGGTGGCTGTAGGAGGTTGGTGTGAAAAATCTCGTTTGGAAATATGGCCGCTGTTGGTGTGGGTTCGTTTGATTGAGTGGCTGGGAGTGATGTGGCAGTAAAAAAGGGGGTTAGAGGGATCCTTTGGTGGGGTGGTCTGACCCGGTGCTGCTGTGTTATTGGGATTCATGGTGGCTGTCCAGACGAGTTTGTGAAAATTGATATCATTTGGAGAGTGGGCTGGTTTTTTCTGACCGAATTAGTAAAAAAATTGATTCCATTTGGATTGGTGGCTGGTAGGACTGATGTGGCGGTGCGAAAGATTGATCCCATTTGGATGGTCGCTTCCGGATGCTGTGCTGTGTTAAAAATGGGTTCAATTGGATGAGTGCGCTGCTAGGGACCGGCATCCAAAATTGATCTGTTGGAAAAGTGTGCGTTCTCTGACGATGTTGAGTGTGAGAAATTGATTTCGTTTGGTGGCTGGATGGTGTGGCCAGCTACGAAAAGATTGCAGATCCCGGTTGGGTCGGGTTAGTTGACGATGCTGCTGTGTTAAAAATAGATTCCATTGGTGGGTGGCTCGTCCAGGGTTTGAGTGTGCAAAATTGATCTGCATTTTGGAGAGTGGCTGCCCGTTCTGAGCGATGTTGAGTGTGAGGAAAAAATTGATTCCATTTGGATTGGTGGCTGGTCAGGACTGATGTGGCGGCTACGAAAAATCCCGCTTGGATGTTCGGCTTGTCCTGACGATGCTGCTGTGTTAAAAATGGGTCCCATTGGATAGTGGCTCGGTGCCCCGGGGAGCCGCAGTTGAGTGTGCAAAATTGGGATCTGGTTGGAAAAAGTGGCTCGTTTTCTGACGATGTTGAGTGTGGGAAAATTGATTCATTTGGATTGGTAGAAAACTGTGATGTGGCAGTGCGAAAAGATTGATCCCATTTGGATAGGTCGGCTTGTCCTGACGAGATGCTGCTGTGTTAAAAATAGGATTCCATTGGATGGTGGCTCGTCCAGACCGAGTTGAGTGTGCAAAATTGATATCATTTGGAGAGGTGGCTCGTTCTGACGATGTTGAGTGTGAGAAGATAATTTGTCCATTTGGATTGGTCGGCTGGTCAGGACTGATGTGGCAGTGCGAAAAGATTGATCCCATTTGGATAGGTCGGCTTGTCCTGACGATGCTGCTGTGTTAAAAATAGATTCCATTGGATAGGTCGGCTCGTCAGGACCGAGTTGAGTGTGCAAAATTGATATCATTTTGCAACTGCTGCGGTCCTGAGAGCCGAATTTATCCGACTGAACTATTTAACAAGCAGGGCCAGCGAGCGCCTGCAGATGGGATGATCTTTTTCGCACTGCCAATCAGTCCTGACCAGCCGACCAATCCAATGGAATCGATTTCTCACACTGAACATCGGTCAGAAGAGCGCCTCTCCAATGATATCATTTGCAACTGCACTGCGGTCCTGAGAGCGCCTTCCAGATTGGAATCTTTTAACAAGCAGCATCGGTCCAGAAAGCCGCCTATCCAATGGGATCTCTTTTTTCGCACTGCCATCAGTCCTGACAGCCGACCAATCCAATGGAATCTTTCTCACACTGCAAATCGGTCAGAAAGGCCCCGCCTCTCCAATGATTCGAATTTTGCCTGCACTGCGGTCCTGACCGATGCTGCTGTGTTAAAATAGATTCCATTGGATCGGTCGGCTCGTAGGAACCGGTTTGCAGTGTGCAAAATTGATATTCGCTTGGAGAGGTGGCTCGTTCTGACCGATGTTGCAGTGTGAGAAATTGATTTGCGTTGGATTGGTGGCTGGTCAGGACTGATGTTTACAGTCAAAAGATTGATCCCATTTGGATAGGTCGGGTTGTCCTGACCGATGCTGCTGTGTTAAAAATAGATTCCATTGGATAGGTCGGCTCGTCAGGACCGGTTGAGTGTGCAAAATTGATATCATTTGGAGAGGTCGGCTCGTTCTGACCGATGTTGAGTGTGAGAAATTGATTCCTTTGGATTGGTCGGCTGGTCAGAGCTGATGTGGCAGTGCGAAAAAGATTGATCCATTTGGATAGGTCGGCTTGTCCTGACGATGCTGCTGTGTTAAAAATAGATTCCATTGGATAGGTCGGCTCGTCAGGAGTTGAGTGTGCAAAATTGATATCATTTGGAGAGGTCGGCTCGTTCAGGATGTTGAGTGTGAGAAATTGATTCCTTTGGATTGGTGGCTGGTCAGGACTGATGTGGAGTGCAGAAAAAGATTGATCCCTTTGGATGGTGGCTTGTCTGGATGCTGCTGTGTTAAAAATGATTCATTGGATGGTCGGCTCGTGGACCGGTTGGTGTGATTGATTTTTGGAGAGGTGGTGTTCTGCGTGTTGAGTGTGGAGGTGATTCCTTTGGATGGTCGGCTGGTCAGGACTGATGTGGCAGCGCGAAAATTGATCCCATTTGGATAGGTCGGCTTGTCCTGACCGATGCTGCTGTGTTAAAAAATAGATTCCAATTGGATAGGTCGGCTCGTCAGGACCGCAGTTGCAGTGTGCAAAATTGATATCATTTGGAGAGGTCGGCTCGTTCTGACCGATGTTGCAGTGTGAGAAATTGATTCCATTTGGATTGGTCGGCTGGTCAGGACTGATGTGGCAGTGCGAAAAAGATTGATCCCATTTGGATAGGTCGGCTTGTCCTGACCGATGCTGCTGTGTTAAAAATAGATTCCAATTGGATAGGTCGGCTCGTCAGGACCGCAGTTGCAGTGTGCAAAATTGATATCATTTGGAGAGGTCGGCTCGTTCTGACCGATGTTGCAGTGTGAGAAATTGATTCCATTTGGATTGGTCGGCTGGTCAGGACTGATGTGGCAGTGCGAAAAAGATTGATCCCATTTGGATAGGGGCGGGGGAGGGGGGGGGGGGGTGGGGCGGGCGCGGGGGGGGGGGATGGGGCGGGGGGGGGAGTTTTGGAGGGGCTGCGCGGCCGTGGGGAAGGGGCGGGCGGGGGAAGGAGAGGCGGCGTGCGATGGCGTGTGAGAAATGATCATTTGGATTGGTCGGCGGTCGGACTGATGTGGCGGCGAAAAGATGATCTTTAGGTCGGCTTGTCCTGACCGATGCTGCTGTGTTAAAAATAGATTCCAATTGGATAGGTCGGCTCGTCAGGACCGCAGTTGCAGTGTGCAAAATTGATATCATTTGGAGCGGTCGGCTCGTTCTGACCGCAGTTGCAGTGTGAAAAATTGATTTCATTTGGATTTGTCGGCTGGTTGGAAAAAGAGATCATTTGGATAGGTCAGATGGGGCGGAAAAGATTCCATTGGAAGGTCGGCTCGTCGGACCGCAGTGGCAGTGCGAAAATTGAAATCATTTGGAGGGGGGGCCGTTCGACCGCAGTTGCAGTGTGAAAAATTGATTTCATTTGGATTTGTCGGCTGGTTAGGACTGATGTGGCAGTGCGAAAAAGCTTGATCCCATTTGAATAGGATTTTTGAGAGATATTCTCGATGCCTTCGAAGCTTTTATTAAAAATGCACAAGGAGAATAAATTTTGCCCACTTTTGATCTTAAATGTATTGGATATTTTAAAATGTATGTATATAAAGATGGGGTCTATAACTGGTTCTCGACACTAATAATGGTGGTATGGATGATGAGCCATAAGGTCGAAGACCGGGATCGTATTACCAGTTTAAGGTGCGATAGCTTGATAACATCTGCAGTAAATAAAGTTGGATGAGCCCAATCAAGCTACTGTCACATTGTGATCAACAAAGGAAATGTTTTGCAGTCTTTAATAAATAAATATCTATGCAACTGCAGCAAACACTTTACGAGGCAGCATAAGTTTTGGCTCAGTGTATTCATCAAAATATTTTTTTCGCTACGAATGTAAATTATATTTGTAGAATGTAAATTTTGTATAGGGATTTGAAAACTGAGGGGTCCGAACAAAATTTTCAATTGACGACTATCGGAAAATGGGGAGGGTAAGCGGAATCGATTTTAAGCATATATAGGGGAGCGTTTTTAGGCATAAGTTTTAGGCATAGTAGAGTGTCTCTAGGCATAGGTTTTATAGGCATAGTAGAGCGTTTTTAAGTATAGGTTTTAGGTTTTAGGCATAGCAAAGCGTTTTTAGGCATAGGTGTAGGCTTTGGTTTTAGGCATACGTTTTAGCCAAAGTAGAGCATTTTTAGGCATAGGTTTTAGGCATAGCTGAGCAGAAATGTGCTATATTAATGTGATCGCTGATTGAGAGAAAGGTTGTTCGAACGGACATTTAGACGAACTTCCGTAGGCTGAAAACTCATCTCCCAATTAATTTACGCCCCTGGTTTCGTAAGTATATATATAATTTATTGTTTCAGCTATTATGTGAAGATATAACAGCTGACGTTTGGTATGCGGTAACCTATTTAAAAAAGGTAAGTTTTAGACTATATCTGATGTTTGTCAACGCCAAAGGCTTATAATCAAAAAATAACTGACTCCATTAAAATGTGTACACTATACAGTGTAATGAAAACTGTGAAAAATTTGGTTAAAATTGGCACAAATTAGCAAAAATTGAGATTAAATTTTTGAGCGCATCCATCTTCCGCACCGGCTAGCCTGACCGCCGATAGAGGTTGGACACCCAAGGGTGTAAGCAGCATACGGTGTAATGAAAACAATGGAAAAATTGGCACAAATTAGCAAAAATTGAGATTAAATTTTTGAGAGAATCCATCTTCCGCACCGGCTAGCCTGACAGCCGATAGAGGTTGGACACCCAAGGGTGTAAGCAGTATACGGTGTAATGAAAACAATAGAAAAATTGGCACAAATTAGCAAAAATTGAAATGAAATTTTTGAGAGCATCCGTCTTCCGAACCGGCTAGCCTGACCGCCGATAGAGGTTGGACACCAAGGGTGTAAGCAGTATACGGTGTAATGAAGACAATGGAAAAATTGGCACAAATTAGCAAAAATTGAGATGAAATTTTTGGGTGCATCCATCTTCCGAACCGGCTAGCCTGACCGGCGATAGAGGTTGGACGCCCAGGGGTGTAAGCAGTATACGGTGTAATGAAAACAATGGAAAATTTGGCTAAAATTGGCACAAATTAGCAAAAATTGAGATGAAATTTTTGCAAGCATCCATCTTCCGAACCGGCTAGCCTGACCGCCGATAGAGGTTGGACATCCATGGGTGTACGCATGTTTCGGTAACATCGCAGCCTCAAATTGTATAGATATACCCAAGGTGCGACCCCATAGTTTCTTTTCGATGCCTTTGAGAGAGTTAGACTTTTCGTAACTTAAAACCCATTTTAAAATAGAACTAAATACAAATAAAATGATCAGTGATATTCTTTAAACAATT
>JASANE010008243.1:0-39655 GCA_030248225.1 Trileptium ribeirensis | reverse complement strand
CACCGCTCGTGACCATCATAAACGCCAGTCCAATTCTTCCCGTGGTTATTTCAGCACTCACTTATCCTTGCTATTACCCTGAGCCCATGCAGCCCAGTAGTGAGCATAATCGAACTTCGAGAGAACATTGTCTCTAAAATATCTACCCACAGTGTCAAGTGGGAAAATTTTCTAGTTTCGGTCTGCAAATGGTCACACGACAACGGCGTCAAACCACTGGGCCGCACGAGCTCACCCTCCGCATTAGTTACCGATACGGAAACAAATACAAGAATGCTACAATGTACACGTGGTAGGAGACGGTACTGTGCACACGATGCTACTAGTCAACTTATCTAACAATTTTGCTACACTCTAACGCTTTCTTTGATCTTGCAAATTCACCAGTGCGTCAAAAACATGCGAGAGGTCCAACAGCGGATGACCTAAAAGGAAAATTTCATTGTCCCGAAAATTTATTGACGCATCACGGCGTGGCCCCCACTTTATTTATGTACTAGGACCAGTTCTGGCCCTAAGAGATCCCAGCTGCACCACGGTTTACTCTATTGTGGTGCCCGGACAACCCCGGCTTCCACGACTCCGCGGTGATCGATGCGATGACCTAAGGGAACCGCTTAGCTTAGCAGGCTGCCGGCGGGTTAACCAGGGTGTTCGGCCTGGCCCCTATATTGGCCCACGTGTCTAATGGTATGAGGTCCCCCGAGGGAGAGTCAACCCCTAAGCCTGTTCACAGGTAATAAGGCTGACTCGCCTTTCCCTCATAATCCACTTAATTCCCTAAGCGGGATTCTCTGGTCCTAGTATAGCATGGGCGAGACTCCCCACTTGCGTGTCCCTATGCACTATTGTCTCGTTTCTGATCTTTGAGTGTTGCACAACCCGAAGCTTAGACTGTAAACGCGCGCAATTTCCAAAGGGCCTGGTCGGGGTATGTTCCCTAAACCTCGATTAGTTGCTATACCACAGGGGGCACTGAGGCGAGGGCCCCAAGTCCCCTTGGATGCTTTACCTATAATTACGAGTGTTACCTAATTTTGATATGGGCTGCGCAAAGCGACGATTTGGCTGAGGGCATTTGCAGCGGGAGCGTTCCCTGCCGCCCCCCCCCCCTCCTCCTTTCCCCTGCCTCTCCTTCCCCTTCCTGCTTTTCTCTCCCCCCTCCTCCCCTTTCTCTTTTTTTTCCTTCTCTTCCTCTTCCCCTTTCCCTTCCCTTCCCCTTTCCCCTCCTTTTCTCTCTCTCTTCTCCTTCCCTCTCTCTCCCTATTACTGGCGGTTGGAGCAAAACGTGGATGTAACGCGGGTGGCAAAGGGGTGCCTGCTCGGGCCTAGAAAACGGAGAAGCAGACTAACTTGCATTAGCGAACTGACTCGACGGGGTGCGGGGTGATGGAAGGTCTGTTTGCCAAAGGAACAGAGTTTAGTTATTTCCAAATTCCTTAGGGTCATGTTGAAAATGATTTCTGAAAGTCCTTCGGGAGGCTCTGGTGAAGCAGGTTTCTAAAATTCCTATTGGGATCAAGGTTTAAACAAAACTCCGAACTGCTTCAGAAAGTTACACACGGTTCAATCAGTTTACTGTTGAATCCCTTTTTTTGCATTTTCCACACGCATTACAATACCGCCCAATCGGGGCGTACAATAACCTATGTACAGCGGTTATAGCATGACAGATTCACGTCGGGTACCCTGCAAGATACCCCGATAAGCGTATTATATTTCATTTTGAGAACAGAACCTCTAGTGTCTAGCCAGTCAATTCGAGTTCACTATTTTAGGAAAATGCAGACAACTTCCCTCTCCCAACTACTGACTGCTCAACGAATCACCATAAAGTTTGCTCTTGGTGTATCGAAACTATCAATGAAAACTGGACTGACAGTCTATGACTTTTAGGCGTGCGCAACAGATGCTGGAGCGGCCCGCGAGCAGTTCGAACAATTTGAAATTCGCTCCCAGAGAGCTCCGGGAATGGGTGCCGACATGAATTTTCCCCGTAGTTGCACGGTTAGAAAACACACGTCCCGCACGGCTCAGTATATTTTAGTCCGCCGCCAGCTCCAGCCCCTGTTTGGTTCTCTGCTCAGCGGGTGACTCTTGAAATTTTGTCGGGTCCGCAGTCGCTTGCATCGCAATTTAACCAGAAGCAATAATACCACAGCGACCGAATGAAGATTCGACGCTGTGGCTCGATTTTAGACAACCGGGAAACACCTTGTGGTCCCGCAGATGCAAACGGCTACGTCCGAAAACCTTCAGATTAGCCCCTATGAGTCTTACTGAAGCTTGCGTAGTGGCAACTTTTAATTATAACTTCATATTATAAATTCCCATTGAATCATTTGGCTCAGAGTGAAAATTTTAAATGGTGTTGCTTAGAGCAAAAATGCGAGTCAGTATCGTTGATCTCAGCTTAGAAATTTTAAATCACTCCCCGGACATGTAAACGAAGAGAACGTCCGAGGAGCGGGGAACCAGTCGGAATATTCGTGAGCGCAAAATTTTAGACGAATCAGCATAATTTCGCGAATTTCAACGGGGCTGTCCTTTGCGGGCGCGCGAAGCATCCTTCCGACACCTCAACGTCCGAAAAGGACGGCCCTTGCCTAATCGAAACACGTATCAAACCAGGGGAGGCTCTCCACCGTGGGGGCACGACGAGAAACCAACCCTAGCATACCCAAAAGCAAGCAAAAGACAAACGAAAAGCCTTACTAAAACGAAAGTTTAAAATTTGGCGACAACCGCCAAAGCCTACAAAAGAAAAGCCGACTGGTCCCGATCGGGGAATCGGGCAGTCTCTTTTATACCTTTAGCTCTACCCCCCCCTTCCTTTTGGTCGTTTTATCGCTGTCTGGCCAACTAAAATAATTTCATATTTTAAAATTTTGGAAACCTTTAACTACACAAGACACGTTTGACAAATAAAACCTAAGGCAGCTATGAACCAAAAATATAATAATATAATAATAATAATGCGGCAAACAACAATAAGCTTTGTCGGCTGGTCAACACGGCTATACATTGGCAGTCCGTCCCCTGCGTTGGGTCTCTCCTGAAGTCGTTTAAAATCGCCACTACAATATACACATATATCTATAGACAACAGTGCTGCCTCTAGACGAAACTCAGCAGCGTGCCAAATAATACGCCGCCATATAACAACGGTACCACTGCCCATTTGTCAAAACAACTAGATTGCCAGAGACATAGCATAGACCTGGCCGAAGGGTGCCAAGATGTATCGTAAACAACTAAACCTCGCGCTGGTCGGCGCGAGGCCTTTGGCAGTGGAAAAATATATAAGCGCTTTAGGCGCTGCAACTAAGTAGAAATTTTTTGATATTTTTGTTTATATTTCAGGAACGAAAAGGGGTAGGCGGCCGGGGCCGGGATCATATCCATGCCCTGGCTGGTCGCCTACTTATGATACCCTTTAATTTAATGTAGGCCCCCTAGGAGGCCCGCCACAGGCAGTTAAATGCGTGTACGATAGGAAAATTTTGAGCTCCGATGACTAAGTTATCCGGACTCCCCGTGGGAAGTTGCGGGGCGGGGGGCCCCGGTTTCCATAAGTTAGTCGAGCACCCAGTGAGGTGTACTCATTCGTCGGGAGTTTCGCTTAGGATGCAGCGACCTAGGGCCCAAAAAGTTTGAGAGTTCAAACGCCGGGTTGAGGGTCCTATAAGTAATTACGGTTCGGGTCGGCAGATTCACCCGCAAGCACGATTCTGAAACCGATTTTAGTGTCCTTAATGATAATTTAATTTCTGCAGTTGCGGTTCGCTAATAGCATAAAAACCTGAAAATTTCCAGTTTCTGAGTACCCTTTAAAAATGAAAATTTCTAAGTTAATTTATCTCTTATTTCAAAAATGCACGTGATATCTCACGATATCCTTTTCATACCTAAACAAGCGTGAACGCATCACCGGCGTGTCAGGATAGATCCGAGAAATCCGGATTGAAATAGTTATTCCGCCCTTTGAGGTTCTCCAGAAAGATCCTGTACTTCTGGCGCGGTCCATCCTGCCACACAGGGTTGTACACCATATTTCCATCTTTTATTCTCAGCAATCAATACCAGCACGGATTATCTTTTTTGCCTGTAACGATGCTGACCGTAATTTACCTTTGGGCACCTAATTAACAAAATTTCGTCAAGTCCAGATTGCGAAACTTTTCCCCCTTGTCCCGCGGTCGATTCCACCACGCATCCCACCCACATTCACCTAATAAAATAATGACTACAATTACTTTATCGATTACAAAACAGTAAACACCTAAGGATTGATCAGTATACCTCATCCGTTACCTTTTGATCCAATTTTGGGTGCGAAATTATCCCGCCACATTGGGGTCGCGCTACAGTACAGTTATAATATACGATAAATGTTTTATTCTATTCAACATAACATTATAGCAAATACTGAATCCCTCGGGATCATGTTCTACTCGGGGATCCGATTTGCCTCCATGTTAAATTCTGAGCACGGTTTCGACGCATTTTGCATCTTACAACCTAAAAATCGGCTGTCACAGTTACTCTCCTCAAATTTGGAGTGTTTTACGTTGTCGCTGCCAACGAGAGTGCTGAAAACTGTGCTCAAATGACTCATGCCCGTCGTATAAGTTCAGTAAAGTTTAGTTAAAATTGTTACCAAGCTATTTTTGTACTGTATTAGTTTATGTACTGCTGCTATGCTGATATGAAAGATAAAGTTATTCAAAATGAATACAATGCTTCAATATATGTTTTCGAATACGGGAGCTCCAAAAAGAGCGGAACCCGGGTACCGCTGCTCAGTCACTGTAATTTCAGCCACGAATCTCGTCATTTCTACACTATGTACATATATCATAGGTGTCGGAAATACGTTGAGTTAGGATGGTGGGTATTACTCGGAATGTGCCATAAATTTCTAAAATTCCCAATTTTCAATAATTTTATCTAATTTTCCTCTTTTTGCCAATTTTGCTTGTTTTTTGACACTTTTTTTCTCCCTCACCCAATTCGGAGGGTTGAGCTTTACCCTATCCACATCCCACATATGGAACCATCTGGATACTATAAACGACTCACACCGTATCTCAGAAATAGTAAATGTAAGATCAACACCTAATTACTTAAACTTGGTTACAATCATCCTCAACCCATGGGGACCGTGATATGGTTGCTAAGATACGTGGGCAAATCTGCTCGTAAATACAGTTTAGAATATCTTTTGACTGACAATAGCAATTGAAGGGTGTCTATTCGAATTCCTGGAAGATTAATTTGAGGCAAAAAATTATTCTTATTCGACACTCATCATTCTCATACTTTCGAATTTTCATTTCATAATTTAATTTTTTGTGTAGTCGGTGAGCGAGAGTGAGAACATGTTCTCGCTTTCCGCTGAGAGACTGGGGAAACCGAGACCCCATGTCCATGTGCTGGAAATTTTTTTTTTTGTCTCCAAAATGACACCTCAAAAAATACCGACTTCGGCCTTCTACTTTCAGTCGCGAAATTTGCTCCATTTCCGAAGATACAGTAATTGCAATGTTCTACCGTAGTTCTAGGTATCTCGCATCACATTTCCAAATTTTCAGTGCAGTTTGTGCACCTATTTCCAGAAACTTCTCGATGAATCTATACAGAATTATTGAACTCATCGAATCAATTCGAGAAAATAATCGCATTTGTGTAAAGAAATTTTTGCCATTGTTATTAAATTTAAGGCTAAAACTTAAAGTGTAATAGTTGTACACATGAACAGTATCTCGCAATGATTATATGACTGCTTTCGGTTTAAGCTCAAAAAGCGGTTAGACATACTAATATTTATATAACATTTATTGAGAATTTTTCAAAACTTTTCGTAACCAAAAATAAAAAAAAACTGCTCATAAAACTTGTCTAAAATACAGTATTCTTAAACTAGCTCATTTAGACGAATTAGAATGGTACCAAAACTGATTGCTTTAGATATTTGAAAATTATTGATCCAAATTTTTGCCTGATGCTAAAAAAGACCCTATCTCTTCTAAAGCAGCGGAACACTTGCACAAAACTGTCTTGGCGACAGGCCGTCCTTGAAGGGTCGGAACCCTTAAAAGCAATAATTCCCTGAATAAATCTGTGAAAATAATTAGAAAACCGCCACGGCGACAAAACTGTGCCGCCGATCGTGCTCGGTGGAAATCTTAGGGAGATTCTGGGCAAAAATCTAGGTTACGGAGGAAAAGTGTCATAAAATTATGGGGTTGAATTTGGGGAGAACCTAGCGCATATATGCTGCTAAAAAATTGGGGAAAAAATTGCACCAAAATTTAAGAAAAATGATGAAATTTTAGCTAAAAAAATGTTTTTATAGGACTATTTGCTGAAGCTGAGAGTATCGATGAAGTGCTATCAGATTGAGCTAAAGAACTTAACATATACATTTAAAGCTGCAATATAAAAGCCTGCTATCATTTGTAATTATCTCCGTATTATAGCCGAAAAAAAAAAAAAAATCGAAGCAGAAAAAAGAAAAATAGATAAAAAAAAAAAAACTGTCAATAATAGTATAATCTTTGTTATCTTTTCATGTCAATCAAACCTTCCATAAAAAATATACTAGCACAGTTGAAAAACTGTCTCTAAACAATAGCCGGTCCTATATAATAAATTATATTACACTGCCTAGTAAACGGTACAAACATTCAATAGTGTGAGTTATAATACATTACATTTTGATAGTTTGCTGAGAACACTGAACAACTATTATTTAACACAATCATGACTTAAAGAGGATGTGTAACTTACATCATGAAGCGTAACTATTTCTATCAATGCTAATATGGATAATTATTGCCTTTAAGAGATAGAGATTTGACTAATAACAAGTGCTTGATATGAAGACATGAACGCGTCTTGAACGTGATGATGCTAACTATGTACCTATTTAACACCAATGGTTGCTAAAACCATTGGTGCTAAAAAGTAGAGCCATGACTAATATTTTGTTCAAACGAAACGAATAAGTAAATATAAGTCTATAATTAATAATAGATTTAGATTATACGTGTGTGTCTTTGAAAATTACAGATAGTTTGGCTCTAGGGCATTTTGATAGAGGCGCAGTGAAAAGAGGCCTCCTATTTCGGCCTTTTATTTTCGGCCTGCAAGGCCTAGTATTCGATAAACCTGCGCAGATATCCGCTTAAAACATTACTATTTAACCGCTATTTCATTAGCAGCCCTCCAAAGATTTTTGAGGATGAAACTATATTTCTCACCTAAAATTTTATATTTTTCAGGGACCTCGAGAGAAGTGGAGCGGCATCCCACCTGTTAGACATAGCCGAGAAAACCTTAATTGATATATAGACAAAATATATGCTAATTAACCGCCAATGCCTTTTTTCCAGCTCCCCCAATTTTGAAGAGCTTGCGATGTATTTGATGTAACTAAATGCACCAGATTTATGGCCAAAGTAAGCTTCAGTAGCGTAAATCGAACGCAGACTACGCAGTTATCGATATACTAGGCCTAGCCGAAAATTGGGAAAGGCCGAAAAGTGGGGGGCCTCTTTTCACTGCGCCTCTGATCAATCCCTAGAGACCCAACTATCTGTAACAAAGAAAAGACACGCCGCAATACTGATATCTATTAATTGACTTTATTTACTTATTCGTTTCGTTTGAACAAAATATTAGTCATGGCTCTAGGCTTTAGCACCAATGGTTTTAGCAACCATTGGTGCTAAACGGTACTAGCGCAGCATCTAGTTAAGACGCGTTCATGTCTTCATATCAACACCTTTGTAGTCGGACGAATCTCTATATTTAAAGGCAATAAAACATACTCACGTTGATACGAAAATATTAAGCTTTACAGTGTGTAAGTTACACATCCTCTTTAGTCATGATTGTGTTAAATAATCGTTGTTCAGTGTTCTCGCGGCTGTCAAAATGTAATGTATTATGACTCACGCTATTGAATGTTTGTACCGTTACTAGGCAGTGTAATATAATTTATTGTATAGAGCCGGTATCTTTCAAGCAGGTTTTCAACTGTGCTCGTATAATTTTTATGAAGGTTTGATGATGAAAAGATAACGAAGATATGTACAAGTCTAACAGTTATTGCTTTATTGACAATTTAGCCGTCGTCGGCAGACGATAACTGATCAATTTTTAGCTATAATACAGATAATTACAAATGATAGCAGGCTTTTATATTGCAGCTTTGATGTATATGTTGATTCGTAAGCTCAAACTGATAGCACTTCGACGGAATCTAGCTTCACAAACAGTCCTATAAAGGCGTCTTAGTAAAAACTCATAATTTTCTTAAATTTTGATAAATTTTTCCCCAATTTTTGGGCATTATTGCGCTAATTTCCCCCAAATTCAACCCATAATTTATGACACTTTTCCTCGTAACTGATTTTTGCCAAAATACCCTAAGATTTTCCACAAGCCATCGGCGCACAGTTTAGGTGTGGTGGCGGTTTTACTAAGTCTTCACAGGATTTATTAGGGAATTATTGCTTTTAAGGGTTCCGACCCTTAGGAGAGGCCGGCCCTGTTGCCGACGGTTTTGTGCAGATTTTCCGCTGCTTCAGAAAGATGGGGTCTTTTTTAGCGTCAGGGCAAAACTGATCAATAAATTTTAAATATAAAGCAATAATTTTGGTGCGATTCCATTCATCTCGATGAGCTCGTTCAGAAAATATCTATTTCGACAAGTTTTATAACAGTTTTTTTCTATTTTTTGGTTCCCCAAAAATTTTAGAAAAAAATTCTCAATAAATGTTATATAAATATTAATATTCTAACCGCTTTGACGAGCTTAACCGAACAGTCATAAATCATCGCAATCTGTTCATGTTATTACGACTATTAGGCTTAGACTTAGCCTTAGGATTTAATAACAATGGCAAAAATTCCTTACACGAATGCGATTATTTTACCTCGAATTGACTCAGCCGGTCAATGCGGTTCGAATAATTATATTATGCATTCATCAAGAAACTATTTTCTCGAAAATTGGTGAGTCCCGCGGATACCACTGGAAACCCAAAAGATGGAAATTTGTAATACAACTGCCTGAACCTGGTCGAGCGGTACCAAAATTATTGCTGTATCTTCAAAATCAACAAATTTCGCGACTGAAAGATAAAGGCCGAAGTCAGTATTTTAAGGTGTCAGATTATTTTCAACCAAAAAAAAACAAATTTCCTAGCACATGAACAGTAGTTTATTCGGTTCCATCTCTCACGGAAAGTAAGAAACATGTTCTCACTTCTCGCTCACCAACTACACAAAAAAATTCGCTGTATTGAAAATGAAAATACGAAAGTATAAATAAATCGTCAATGTCGATGATAATTTTAGCCTAAAGTAATCTCGTTTCGAGATACGATAACAACCTTCAATTCTTTGTCAGTTGTAACAAAACATCTGCTACAACTGTCTATTACACAGCAATTACCCAGGTATCTTAGCAACCATATATACGTCCCAGTGTGGTTGAGGATGAGTAAAGCAATTTCATTCACTGGTTTCACTGCAGGTGTTGATGCTTTACCTTTACTATTTATAGATCATGTGAGTGATGTATAATTATAAATGGTTGCATATGTTATAGATGTGGATAGGGGGTAAAGTTCAACCCTCCCGAATTGGTAAAAATAAGGAGAAAAGTGTCAAAAAACAAGCAAAATTGGCAAAAAAAGGAAAAATTAGATAAAATTATTGAAAATTGGGAGAAAATTTTAGAAATTTATCGCACCTCCCGAGATTATCTACCCACCATCTAAGCTGACGTACCTTCGACACCTATGATATATGTACATAGTGTAGAAATGACGGTCACTGGCTGAAATTACAGTGACTAGGAGCGGCATACCAGGATCTTGTTAACAGGGCTGGCAGCTTTCCCACTGTTTTCGAGCTCCCATTTTACTCGAAAACATGTATATTGAAGCATTGTATTCATTTTGAATAACTTTATCTTTCATCAGCATAGCATGAAAATAGGCAGTGCATAAACATTAATACAGTACAATAAAAATAGCTTGTTTGGTAACAATTTTTAACTATAGTTATCTAGAGTGGTAAACTTTACTGAATTTATGACAGGATAAGCGAGATACGTTGGCGTCGAGTTTCACACCTACTGATTCGCACAACGGTTAAACACTTAAATTTGAGGAGGTATTTTTGTAACAGCCCGAGTTTTCATTCTAATCCAAAATAGTCGAAACCAGGCCAAAAGTGCTCAGAATTTAACGGATAAAGGGCAATCGGATACCGGTGGAGCGTGATCCAAGGATTCATTGTTGTATTGATGTTTGTGTTGAATAAAATAAAACATTGTATCGTATGCTATAACTGTGTTATCACGCTCCACCAGCCCGATGTGCGCGGGATGATTTCGCACCCAAAATTGGATCAAAAGCTAACGGTTGAGGTATCTGATCGATCCCAGGTGTTTACTGTTTTGTAATCGATAAAGTAATTGTGTCATTATTTTGTAAGTGGAATGTGGGTCGGATGCGTAGTCGAATCGACCGGGGACAAGGGGGAGAGGTTTCGCGATCCGACTTGACAAATTTTGTTAATTAGGTGCCCGAAGGTCGATTCCGGTGCGCATCCTTACCAAAAAAAAATATAATCCGTATTCGTATTGATTGCTGAGATGAAGATGGAAATTGTGTACAACCCTGTGTGGCAGGATGGACCGCGCCAAAGTACAGGATCTTTATCGAACCTCAAAGGGGGAATTTTATTTTAATCCGGATTTCTCGGATCTATCCTGACACGCCGGTGGAGTAACACGAGCTATCTAATATATATTGTGGGATATCGTGAATACATGAAATAAGAGATAAATTGACTTAGAGATTTTCATTTTCAAAGGGTATACAAAATTGGAAATTTTGGGGTTTTTATGTATAGCGAACCGCAACTGGGACATTAAATTATCATTAAGGACCTTTAAGGTTTCAGAATCGTGCTTGCGGGTGAATCTGACCCCAACCCGTAAGTACTTATGGACCCTCAACCCAGCGTTTAAACTCTCAAACTTTCGGGCCCTAAATCACCACATCCTAAACCAAAACTCCCCGATTTTTGGAGCCCTACACCTCGACTGGGTCCTATACTAACTATCTTATGGAAAACCGGGGCCACCCGCCCCAACGGAACTCCACGGGATCCCCATAACTTAGTCGGGACTCAAAATTTTCCTATCGTGCACGCATTTAACTGCCTGTGGCGGGCCTCCTAGGGGGCCTACATTAAATTAAAGGGTATCATAAGTAGGCGACCAGCCAGGGCATGGATATGATCCCGCCCCCGGCCGCCTACCCCTTTTCGTTCCTGAAATATAAACAAAAATATCAAAAAATATCTACTTAGTTGCAGCGCCTAAAGCGCTTATATATTTTTCCACTGCCAAAGGCCTCGCGCCGACCAGCGCGAGGTTTAGTTGTTTACGATACATCTTGGCACCCTTCGGCCAGGTCTATGCTATGTCTATGGCAAACTAGTTGTTTTGACAAATGGGCAGTGGTACCGTTGTTATATGGCGGCGTATTATTTGGCACGCTGCTGAGTTTCGTCTAGAGGCAGCACTGTTGTCTATATATATATGTGTATATTGTAGTGGCGATTTTAAACGACTTCAGGAGAGACCCAACGCAGGGGATTGTATTGCCGTGTTGACCAGCCGACAAAGCTTATTGTTCTTTGCCGCATTATTATTATTATATTATTATATTTTTGGTTCATAGGTGCCTTAGGTTTTATTTGTCAAACGTGTCTTGTGTAGTTAAAGGTTTCCAAAATTTTAAAATATGAAATTATTTTAGTTGGCCAGACAGCGATAAAACGACCAAAAGGAAGGGGGGGGGGTAGAGCTAAAGGTATAAAAGAGACTGTCCGATTCCCCGATCGGGACCAGTCGGCTTTTCTTTTGTAGGCTTTGGCGGTTGTCGCCAAATTTTAAACTTTCGTTTTAGTAAGGCTTTTCGTTTGTCTTTTGCTTGTTTTTGGGTATGCTAGGGTTGGTTTCTCGCCGTGCCCCCACGGTGGAGAGCCTCCCCTGGTTTGATACGTGTTTCGATTAGGCAAGGGCCGTCCTTTGCGGACGTTGAGGTGTCGGAAGGATGCTTCGCGCGCCCGCAAAGGACAGCCCCGTTGAAATTCGCGAAATTATGCTGATTCGTCTAAAATTTTGCGCTCACGAATATTCCGACTGGTTCCCCGCTCCTCGGACGTTCTCTTCGTTTACATGTCCGGGGAGTGATTTAAAATTTCTAAGCTGAGATCAACGATAATGACTCGCATTTTTGCTCTAAGCAACACCATTTAAAATTTTCACTCTGAGCCAAATGATTCAATGGGAATTTATAATATGAAGTTATAATTAAAAGTTGCCACTACGCAAGCTTCAGTAAGATTCATAGGGGCTAATCGGAAGGTTTTCGGACGTGGCCGTTTGCATCTGCGGGACCACAAGGTGTTTTCCGGTTGTCTAAAATCGAGCCACAGTGTCGAATCTTCATTCGGTCGCTGTGGTATGATTGCTTCTGGTTAAATTGCGATGCAAGCGACTGCGGACCCGACAAAATTTCAAGAGTCACCCGCTGAGCAGAGAACCAAACAGGGGCTGGAGCTGGCGGCGGACTAAAATATACTGAGCCGGGCGGGACGTGTGTTTTCTAACCGTGCAACTACGGGGAAAATTCATGTCGGCACCCATTCCCGGAGCTCTCTGGGAGCGAATTTCAAATTGTTCGAACTGCTCGCGGGCCGCTCCAGCATCTGTTGCGCACGCCTAAAAGTCATAGACTGTCAGTCCAGTTTTCATTGATAGTTTCGATACACCAAGAGCAAACTTTATGTTGATTCGTTGAGCAGTCAGTAGTTGGGAGAGGGAAGTTGTCTGCATTTTCCTAAAATAGTGAACTCGAATTGACTGGCTATACACTAGAGGTTCTGTTCTCAAAATGAAATATAATACGCTTATCGGGGTATCTTGCAGGGTACCCGACGTGAATCTGTCATGCTATAACCGCTGTACATAGGTTATTGTACGCCCCGATTGGGCGGTATTGTAATGCGTGTGGAAAATGCAAAAAAAAAGGGATTCAACAGTAAACTGATTGAACCGTGTGTAACTTTCTGAAGCAGTTCGGAGTTTTGTTTAAACCTTGATCCCAATAGGAATTTTAGAAACCTGCTTCACCAGAGCCTCCCGAAGGACTTTCAGAAATCATTTTCAACATGACCCTAAGGAATTTGGAAATAACTAAACTCTGTGCCTTTGGCAAACAGACCTTCTATCACCCCGCACCCCGTCGAGTCAGTTTGCTAATGCAAGTTAGTCTGCTTCTCCGTTTTCTAGGCCCGAGCAGGCACCCCTTTGCAACCCGCGTTACATCCATGTTTTGCTCCAACCGCCGGGAACGCTCCCGCTGCAAATGCCCTCAGCCAAATCGTCGCTTTGCGCAGCCCATATCAAAATTAGGTAACACTCGTAATTATAGGTAAAGCATCCAAGGGACTGGGGCCCTCGCCTCAGTGCCCCTGCGTTATCACAACTAATCGAGATTTAGGGAACATACCCCGACCAGGCCCTTTGGAAATTGCGCGCGTTTACAGTCTAAGCTTCGGGTTGTGCAACACTCAAAGATCAGAAACGAGACAATAGTGCATAGGGACACGCAAGTGGGGAGTCTCGCCCATGCTATACTAGGACCAGAGAATCCCGCTTAGGGAATTAAGTGGATTATGAGGGAAAGGCGAGTCAGCCTTATTACCTGTGAGCAGGCTTACGGGTTGACTCTCCCTCGGGGGACCTCATACCATTAGACACGTGGGCCAATATAGGGGCCAGGCCGAACACCCTGGTTAACCCGCCGGCAGCCTGCTAAGCTAAGCGGTTCCCTTAGGTCATCGCATCGATCACCGGGAAGTCGTGGAAGCCGGGGTTGTCCGGGCACCACAATAGAGTAAACCGTGGTGCAGCTGGGATCCCTTAGGGCCAGAACTGGTCCTAGTACATTTTCACTAATTTTGAGAAAATAACTGTGTACGACATGTGCAACTTAAAGCAATGACATTCAACACAGTCATCTAAATGAAAACAACTGAACAGAAAAATAAACGAAATAAGAATTTGAACTATGTGAGCAGTCACATGCACCACTGTTTCCAATGAGACTAGCGGCCCATTCATCACTCTACAATACACATTTATTTAAACACTAACACAATATGGTATTCAGTACCAAACTCTTTAGCATCGCACAAAAACAACCGACATAACAAACTCGCCAAAAATGACTGTCCCTCGCTCGAAAGAAATGGTTTCTCAAACAGATCATAATTTTAGCACCTTCCAATAAATCTCGACCGAGCCACTCGCTCGAAATGGTACGGTCATTTTTGGCGTGGCCAGACATATTTGGCTTTAAATAAGAGCCATCTACATATCAAAAACGAGCAGAAACAGTAAACATCTACTATAAAACTGGACGAACTGCACACATGATTAACATAGATATCTCCATTAAAATTGATGCAATACGAAACAGAAATCTTTAAACATTTGAGGAGTTCTGCTAAATTGTGTTTAAACAGATTATTTGCAACAAGTTCGCGTTCACGGTACCCAGCAGTCCAACCACCTAGACAGCCATTTGCAACTACATAATTCCATCGATGTTTGATGGTGCAGCCTTATGTGGAAACACCTACTTAGTGTACCATACAATTTCAGGTGCCATAAATGTTTGAATTTCTCAGCTCACAAAATATATTTTTATACCCAGTTTTGTTCACACAGTGATCACATAAAAAATCCATGCTTTGCCAGAATGTATACTAACACGGTTCTGTAAGAAGAATTTGCCCGAATTTTTCGTATCTAATATGTAGTTGCAACCAAAACTGCATTGCACGAATATTGAAAGCAATTACTATCATATATATATTATATATGTACAATGTGTAAAATACGATCAAGCTGGACAACGTAATATTCCCAACCGTGGGTAATAGACCTTATATCATTCAATTATGATCACATGTACATAGCTAGTGGAAATACTTAATAACACAATCATAACTCAACAACTTATGGCTCAAACTATTGATGTCGATGTCATGTAGTGACTTGCGTTGAAACCTGGGGTCCAAATATACATCTCATCCTGTTTTTACCATAAAAACAATTTTGGTTCTATTTTCTGATACAAAATGTAAATATATTATGGCTCAACTAATTTTGCGGAAGTGACTGTTGGTAAATTTGATTGAGGTTCCTTGTTTATGAAATATTACATATTACTAAATCTGCTTTCATTCGTGAACGAAAACTGATTAACCAGAGTTCAAAGCTGAAATCGTTTATCAATTCGGTCCCCTGTTCTGTTATTACTTGTTCGTAAGACCAAATTTCCAATTTTTAATATCCTGAGATATCAAAGGAATTTACCTAACGTCATTTTTAGTTTTTTTTCTATCGCAACCCGAGTTTCAATAATTTTATGTTAAATTTGGTTAAAGATTGCAGCAGATTTCAGTTCTTTTCGAAAAGCAGATGCACCGTTTACACTAGAGCTATAAAATTTTTGCCCATTTTAATACTTCTAAATAAAAACTCTAGTGTTTTTAGTCATAAACTAAAGTAATGAAGAAGTTGAGAGTTGCTAGATTTTTTCGGGCTCATATCTGACAATATCCCTAAAATTTTGATATTATTGTATTTAATCCAAGCTAATCGCTTATTCATTACATGGCATGTAGAAAAATAATACGAGCGTTATCTACGCGTATTTAAACAGTTAGCAGCGAAATACCCTTTATAGTTGATAAACTCAGCCTGAGGTCAAATTTTGGAGATCACGAGTGACGTAGGGCACCAAAACCGCATAATCTAGCGCCAAGCACTTTTAAACTTTGAGTGACATTGCAATAATGTAACTGTAAAAAGCATTGCAATGTTGCTGGCTCAAACCAGAGTCATCAGTTGTTGTTGATCCTGGTTTTAGTGTGCCATCTGTCACGAAAACCGATGTGTACCACTGAAATAAAAAGTTAAAACAACCTGCAACTGCTGAATTAGATTTGATTGATTTACTCAGCTTTTTCTAAATTAGTGGTAGAACGGTCAGACATGTCCAGACCAAATGAATTCGGATTCGGTCCACAGGTCGGGAGTGGTCCGGTTGCATCAGTTACAGCTTAGACTGGTTATGCATATACTGTGCCGTAAGTTTTATCCACATAAATGCATTTGGGATTTTGTCATTTGCGGACGCTTTCTATCAAAACCAGAAAAATGTAGGCTCATTCATCTATATCCTGCTATGCGACAGTTTCATTCCGAGTCGCTTTCTGCTCCATCGCTAACGCCACCAGGCCCAGCTTCAGCCCCGCTTTCATTGGCACTCGCTTCGTTCTGCTGTTGCACATATTCTTCATTATCGCTATCATCATCCTGAAATATATACTATTTATCGTAGTGAGACTGAAATATGTATTATCACAAGCGGTAGGCATTTGATAAGGACTTCGCTAAACCGATATTATACGATTATAACTTATGTAATAATTATATATCCAAGTGTCGGCCCACGAATCCCTGACGGAAGTTACGGTATAACGTTAGAAAAAAAGAACAGCGTAGAGAGGGGTTTGGGGGCGTGGCAGCCCCCGACAACCGTTTTTCTATTACCCTCCAAGGTTCTTTTGGGCCATCAAATACCAAAAGACGTCCTTGTGGGATGCGGTACAGCTACAATTGCGCCAACAAGCAATAAGATTGAAACAATAATAGGAACAAGAGGTGACTGCGCTCTTCCTCTGTCATCGGTTATTGGCTAGCTCACACCTAGTACCCCAAAGAAACCTGGGGGGGTGAGGTTATCCGAAACAACCTTCCAGGTTACCTTGAGGGCAGGGAATAACCGGAACCGAAATTTACCGGAACCGGAACCAGCAACCGGAACCGTCCATTTAAACCGGATCCGGAACCTGGTCTTCGAAATTTATATATTGTAAAAGATATGAAGGAAGAAATTAAGGTATAGTCGACTTAAAATGCATTAAAAATAACTTTTACATTAAACTTAATGTATTGCCATAACATTATTGCCGTTCTGAAACTTTAAAGAGACTGAGGAAGCTAATACTGTTTATTTATCGATCAATATGTCGTTTTATTGGACACCCAGAGCAAAAAATCCCTTCTACTATACACCCCTGCGTATACTGCGTCAAATTGAATGTGCTTACAACGCATAGAGCGAAGAATAAACGCTTTCGCTCTGTCCCTATTCGCCTCCCTTTACTACACATACGTTTGTTAGATGTTGTTCTGTAGGAAACTTGAAATTATTGGTTTATATGATTCAGGAAAAATTAATAGATAAAAAGTAATTTTCTGATCAGTGGTAAGAGACACTGTTTAGGCTAGCGTTGGACAAACAGTGCCCGTCAGTTAGATGATAATGATGATAACTTTCTAATCATAATGCTATAAATGAGACAAACTGTTATACTGCTCGCACAGTTTCAATAAATCCAGTTCATTGCCAAGAAAGCAGTTTTTGGCTGCGATGAACGTTACTTCACTTTAATTTCGCCTGATTTACAAAGTTTACAAGCGCTCTGGCTGGCGCTTGGCGCAATTTATATTAGCCAAGCATACGCTAAGTACTTCTATGTAAGCCATACTCTGTTGCCCAGTTGGTCTGGTTTAATTCGAACGTAATCCGGAGACTTCTGAATGTGTAAAATAGTTGCTACAAGCATCGATTTGGTTTTGATTTGTTAACAAACTGTTGCAGGTAATTATGAAAAATTTCTACTGAAATTATGTGTCCTACTTACGTTTCACACGGCAAATTGCTTAGTTAATCTTTTCTTTTGCTTGGTTGTATTGGAGCTTGATCATTGTATAATATATATTACATATTTTTGGATCAGAGATAAAGCAAAAATGTGGAAAATTTCAAACAAAATTTTTAAACCGGAATTCCGGTTCCGGTATGGTTTTTGCCCGTTGCCGGAACCGCAACCGGAACACGATTTTCGCCGGAACCGGAATTCCGGTTACTCCCTGTTTGAGGGGTAGCCGATACCCCCCAAAGAATGCTGGGATTCCACCTGCAATCTTTGGGTTGGAGTAAGAATAAGAACTACTAATCATCGGATAAGGTTAACTACACGAGTAACCCGATTGGCATACGCTTCTACAAATTTTTTCATAGAATCTTGATATATCTGATATAGTTACCCGCTGACGTAAATCCTGTGTGAAGGGTCCACACCACCACTTTTGAGGGTCCGTTTTCGTAAGTCGTTTACACGAGCCATTAGTTTTTCACATAATCGAAGGACAAAATGTGATGGTCGAACGCCCACTTTTTATCGACAGATTTACGCCTGTATTTACCGATAGCAGTGCTTGAGGTAGATATATAACAATGCATACCGTAAGCGGCAGCGTTAATGGTAATAGTAAGTCTAAATAAAGTACAAGTATTCAACATCACAAATATCGAATGGTAATAACCGCTTTAAATCCGACTTATCTGAATAAATTAATAAACAGTTTACTTTATAGTTTTCCAGTCGAAAGCTTTAGTTTTGTTATTACTCCGAAAAACAGAGAGTGTGGAAAAAGGCAAGTTTCGCGATATCCAAGTTAAGAATCTTCTCTCACTTCAGAATACAGCGACATTCATATTTTCGTTAATCTTCTATGTATATTACCGAAGTTGCAACTTTTATCACCACTTTAAACACTTGCACTGTGTATTGTTGATCGGTCAACTGTTGTGATCATTACAGGAAAATGCAATAGAATTCTATTGAAACCGAAGCCGCAATAATTGGCCGAAGTTTGACCTAATCAAAATTTCGTTCAAGAAAATTCGAAAGTTCGATTGCAATATCATATTTCCGTATAGCTGGCAGAATAACTAGTCACTGGTTGGGCGTTGCACCTAGTCTACGTAGGAATAAAGTATATCAAGTTCTTTGAGTCTTGACCGACATTTCCGTTAATCGAAAATAGCTAAAATTTTGTTTTTCGAAGCTATCGAGAAATTTCAATCGATTTTCAACGCATTCTTCTCTAAAAAAGGACTTACAGTACGCGGCAGAAATAACTGTTGCATTTCGGGCGAGCAAGTCTCGAGATAGCCGCGAGCGAAACTATTTAAACTAAAAAATTCTATTTTTAGAACAAATGTATTTCGATCGAGCGGTAGTCATTTTGTCGGGTACTGTACTATCGCGAGTTACCTACCATAATAGCAACCACCCGTTTGCTTCGCTTTTCTTGGCTTGGACCCGTTTCTTCATCTTCATCGCCACTCGACAGTTGCGTCCTTGGAGCGTGCAGTTGTCGTTCACGTGTATCATTTTCGCTTTCACTTTCCTCGGCTATATTTTGTTCCTGTTCGTCAAGGTCACTTTCATCGTCCTGCAGCATCAGAACTTTTACTCCGAGGCGTGAAAAAATCAGGAAAAATTGAAATATGGTGGTAATGAAGCGTTCACAGATGTGAGCACTCATTGCACATTGTAGCACGTATGAACATGATTATTGCTACGAAACATCATTGAAACATGTAGCCATAATTATTTTTGTTGTTACTAGTGCGACATTTAGCTGTTTGCACGATTTTTGTAGGTTATTGCTACAAATATTAATAGGTGTTGTAGAAATAGTTGTAATTAATTGTAGCGTTAATCGCGAACATTGATACAAATTTAGTGCAATAAAGCAGGTGGCAAAACAAATTTAGTAATAAGCGTTATGATTGCCACAAAGTACAGTGTGTTATGTGTTACAACGTGCAGTAAGTGCACATATTATCTGTGAACGCTGCATAACGATAAACAAAATGATATCTCAAACACTGTCCGTGCAGGTCAAAAACATGGACCATGTCACCATTAGGGGCTGCACGTTATATCGTTAGAAAAAAAATATTAGGCGCGAGGTTAGAAGTGCTAGAGCTCACTGACTTAAATCTAGTCTTAGTCTTAGCCGTAGGTATACAAGGTCCGGCGGGTCAACGGAATGTGAATAAATGGTTTCGGTGGGAAGGTATATTTTCAAAATTTTGGGAAACTCTGAATTGTAGCAAAAACTTCTTCATTTTTACCAAATATTCTAAACAAGTTTTGTCATTTTGTGCCAAATATTCATTACAAATTTTGTAATTTTGTGCCTTCCCCAATTTTTCCTAAAGCTTTGAGCGCCTGACGCGAGCGGGATTCGACCTCAGGGAGTCCCCTGCCAACCCCTGATAGCATTCACGGGAAATGTTCACAAAAATAAACGCGAAACGAGAACGAACGTGAACGCAAATGAACATTGTAACGTTCATTTATTATTAGGGCGCTCGCCCTTCCAGAGAACCCAGTATGCTATGTTTCCGGGTTAAATTTACTCCGTTAAGTACTTCAACCTGCCACCCGTAGCAGCGAGAAGACCCCAATACCCTGATCCGCATGATAGTTTACGCGAGATAATAATTCTCAATTTTAAACTACAACCTTCGAACAAATTACAAAAATAATTTAACTGCTCAATTAATTCCTGGCCATGTTCACAGTGGAAAGTGGGGCTGAGGTGGGACCCACCACGTTCCAAATCCTCAAGTGTTCATGAGGTTTCCCCTACTTCCAGCCCTCCACTCGGCCGAAACTCCCATGTTCAACTAAATACAACAATTTTTTGTCTGAAGATTTGTGTCTTTTATTTGCAAATTGTTTTTTAAACACTAATCACCACTATTTTTAATGTTAAAACATCGTTTTTTTCATGGAAGTAAAACTACATGAAAATATGAGGATATTTAATATTTTTAAACGAAATTTATTCCCACATTTAGAAATTTCCTCCGAGAATGAACATACCCCTACTTTTCGGAGGGCTGTGGACAGGCCAGAATTGGGCAATGATAGACTCGCTATAAGTTATCTAACATAACACTACATTACATACACCTCAAATTTCTGTAAAAAGTTTACCAATTATTTATATATGTGAACATGCACGATTAAGCTTTAAATCCATCCCTAAAGACTTCAATTCAGCGTCCGAAATAATTGATATTTGGAAATTGTTGTTTATGCTAAACGCAGTCTGCAAGTCTCCAAGACCGCACAAGTATTGACGAAATTGTTGAGAAACGCGTCGAAAAAGGCGTTGAGAAGTCTCCAGAGCGGAGCTGCCTCGATTATGTAAGACCATAGGCAGACAATAATTTATTATCATGCACTGTACCCCATTATTCTTCGTTGAGACTAGGCTACTACAAATCCCTAAAATATCCTTGTGAACATATTTATTAATACTATTTTAGAAATTACCGAAGCAGCAATTTGTCGCTTCCTAGACGCAGCAGATGGCGGACCACGGGAAGAGCTCGCCTGAGGTTCGTCCTGTTCCATTTCGTCTTCATCTTCCGATCCGCTGTCTTTGTCGCTCTAAACCAAATAATATATTTTTATTCACTACTAAGTTTTGTTTGGAAAATTCAATTTACCTGATGTTTCGCGTTCCGGCGTTGCCTTACCCCAACAAAACAATATAAATATATAAATTTAAATAGAATCATTTAAGCTAGTCAAGTTTATATTAATGTCAGTGTCATGAAAGATGATTAAAATATTGGTACCATGTTATTTAAAGCTTTCTTGTTCGGTTCAGTCAATTACTGAAATCTAGTTATATAATTTGTTAAACCAGGCAACGTTTTAAATCCGATTGTCTTGCGTGCAGTAACTTAACATAAATCTCCCGAACGTACAATAATATCGATGAACGAGCGATTAAGTAAATAGTAAAAATGTTCTGAAACTGAGACTAAATTTCATTTTAGCATTATCAATTTACGGGCGGGCATTGAACAAATTTTAAAATTTTCAATATTTATGCATTATTCTAGAAGAAGCAAGTTGTGTACGAGCAGCAGTTACACATAATATATCGCGCACTACATAGGTATTGTTCGCATTGCGCCCGATCAGATCCGATTTGTATTCAAGTTGAATACGATACCAACTTATAAACTCTACATTTACCGTATAGCGAATTATATACAGTTATTTTTTCTTATTGTATCATCCGATTTGGATCAGATTCAAAGCAAAACAAGGGAAGAGCTTGTTTGCTACATCCAACCCACACTTAACGAGATATCCACCAACGACAACACTGATACCACAATTCAATGAGTACGCAGCCACTGTGGAGTGAAAGGCAATAAGCGAGTCGGCTAATTAGCTAAATAATTTGCCACTAAGATGACCCAGGGCATACATCCCATTGATATGTCCATTACACAAGCAGCCATTAGGCGACACTGCGACAATAGGTTGAACGCAAAGCCAAAACTCCCTTGTAAAGAGCGACAGCACAGCGGAAAATGGGCTATCGAAATCAGAGAAAATATTATTATTCAGGATGCGAAGCGGAGGACGCACAACTCAACTGCAATGGGACCGGAACAGAATAACAAACAGCGAGATCCTCAAACACATCTTGTAGAAGATGCAAAAAGGCTGACGAGACGATGTTATATCATGAAAGACTGTCCCAGTTTGAATGTACTACGAACAAAATGGTTTCGCGACTGCGATACTGTCGAATCTTTATTCGACAACCCCAAAGCTCCGACTGGATATATGCGTGATGCTGGCTTACATACCCGCCGACAACGACCACCTGGACAGTCGACCCAGAAGGAAAGATTTGTATCAGAGGCAGAAAATTTTCTACGAAATATACGTGCAAATCGTATCGGATCTGACGCAATGTGAGCACGCCCTTACTTAATGCAGCAAATTACAACTAAACATTGTTACTACTGCAGTGGTTGTTTTAGTAAATAGTGGCTAACAAGCGAATGTAATACAAACACCCCCGACTGCATCGCGTCCTTATGGCTTATTTTTTAAAATAAGTAGCTGCAAAATTACTCATAAAACTAATACTCATTGAACTTGCAGTAGTATATAATACTTTCGCCATTCCGTATGTTTAGAGACTTCTCCGCAACCTAACGAAACTAATGCAATAAAATTGCATCCGAATTACATAATTCATTGAAGCCAGTCCATGTGGTTCAAATCATATATATTCAAGCTCCAAAGCTTCAAATTTGCCTAAACGTAAGTCACACAACAAGTCTGTCTGTCTGTAGCGCATCGTGAAGTCTCACCGTAATAGGACGAACGTGTTGATTAACTAAGCTTCGATCCGAAGAGTATACCACAAGGACATAAGACTTTATGAAAAGGTAACCACTCTAATAAGCACATCGAATATAAAAACCTAATAATCGAGCACAAGGATAGTTTGTACCAACTAAAATATCATTTTTTGGTCGAATACCGTACAAAAATAATTAAGTGATTACACTAAGTGATCGGCTCAACTGAAGAACTCACCGTCTGAGTACTTGATGCTTCGCTATCCGAACCTCGAGTGGCCAACTTTCGTCGTTTTGTTACGGTCTGAGCGCTTTGTACTGGAGTCACTCTGGAATAAATAGCACAAGCGACTCGGAATGACACAGAAATCTGTTTCCTTTGATAACACTTTTAAAGATTATTTTAAAAACAACAATAGTAGGTCATGATTCTAGCAGCTAGTTAGCAATGGGAGAATTTTAATAGGGCTGGTTATACTTTATGTATGCATATATTAAAATCTTATATATTGTATATCAATCTAATATATTACCTTCTATACGTGTATGAATGCGTCATCGTCACTAAATTTGTACCTTAATACTTTGGTTGAAGATAGAAATTTTTAGCGGTCATAATAAAAAAATTAAAGATCAAACACGTCGGAGGGAAAAACCCAGCACCAGCCAGCGGGCGAACACCTATTACGTCAGCCCTCCTACCCACAATAGCCGAATTCTGGGTATTGCCAACTCCGAAATATTGGTTTAAACAATTAATTCAGTCACACAGAGTTAAAATTCATGAAAAATGAATCGCTTTAGCCAACGAAATTCCATAGGCCCTAGGATCCAAAGACGATCTTACCAAATGTTTACTTATTGACTTGCCTCACGACTTATTATTACACAGTTCGAAAGCCATAAATATATATAATGATTTTTCACAACATAGTAAAAGAACAAAATTTTTCTTATTGAAAACCAAGTGAGCGAAGAGAGCGGAGTTTCACCCTATAGGTTTGCTCATGGCTTAAATCGAAAAAAAATTTAGTCCGTTTATGGAAATCATAAATTATTACCGGATGGCTCGACGGCTCTTCACAAGTTTTTATTATTTGATAACGAATTCAATCTATCTGTGCTCTCATTAGACGCTAAACCCGAAGACCACGTCTTCTGAGTGCAAAAGGTTATACTGTTTGAAATTTGGCCATCCTAGTGTATATATTTCTCGATCTACATCTCGAGATAGCGCGCGAAGTAAAAACTCAAATGAGCTCATCAAGAGGTACAACTTTGCTGTACATCACTTTCTTATGAAGCGATTCCCTGTGCCGCTATGGGTCCAAATAGGGTATGTCTCCCTGGGCCACTATGGGTCTTAATAAGGTGTGTCCAACTATTTTCACATAACACCATTGTTTTTTATTTTCTGACAAGTTGCTGCGAGGTATGAGCGTCACACCATCCTTATATCGGTTTTCGAACACGCTTAAAAGAACCTTATTGGTGTCGGAGACCTATGGTTGCTGTATGATGTCGCTACAGGTTGTGTGAAATGTTTTAAGGTCTGCCGATCTATTCTCATGCAAGACCTTTTTGTTTTTGGCATGTTATTACGGAGTGGAACCGTCAAAACATTCTTAATATACAGGTTTCAAGCACACTGAATACGATAGTATTGCCGTCAGAGAGCCGTTGCTGATGTATTGTGTCCTTCCACGGGGATATGGGATGTTTTAGGGTCTGCCGACCTAATCTCACAGAAAACCTTTTTAGCTTTTGAGGCACGTTATTGCGGGTTGCGAGCGTTAAAACATTACTATACAAGTTTCTAAACACGTTTAAAGCGATGTTATTGCAGTCGGAGAACTGCGGACGTGTTATTACTTTGCTATGGGTGGCCTCTAGGGTAGGACCGTTTTAACACATTTTAAATAGCATAACACCAGTAAATATAATACTTGAAATATTCTTTAGGGGCCATGCCCGCTCCGTTTCCACTCGCTTGTAAGATACTAGTTATAATGAGTGCAGACGCGCCCTATTTGATTCTGTAATTAATTGAATACGATGCCGGGTAATGTTTTGCAAGACATAACAATGTATGAAAGCCAATATTTTAAATGCGTTAAAATACAGCATCTATTACAAAAAGCCGTGAATATTATAGAACATGGCTGTGGTCTGCGTGTAGAGCTAACAATACGGTTTCCAACCACTACAAAACAGCCGACAATCACCAGTGTCGATACATAGCGAATGCCAAACTCTTCAGCTAATTCTATTTCATGTCCTTTTGCAGGAAACACTAGAAACTACAAAACGATTCAATGAAATTCAGTTGACAGTTCAACACTCACGTTTGGCTTGACGCAGCCGCATCGCCACTTCCAGCAGATGTCGGTCTAGGCGGCCCACCATCCGAATCCGAATCAGAGGTCGACGATAACACAGCGCGCGACTTAACTCGAGCTTTTTGCTTTGCGCTCAGTTCACCTTCATCAACACGTGCCGCGCTATGCCGCTGTCGACCTTTTGATGAAGACCGCGGACGTTTATGTCGATGCCGTTCTGTGCCACGCGCCTCGTCCTCGCTGCCACTTTCCGATCCGTCCTGGCTGCAAAAGAACAATATGACTGATTTCAAATAACTACAGCTCATCGAAGATATACGATTAGAGCAAGATCATTTAGCACGGAATTGTATCGATTGAATTCAAAATTACATCGCACAAGATATGGAATTGAACCTGCTGACAGCACGATTTGGTAAAGACGAATGAACTTCCAAAATACGTTGAATTAGAATGATGCTTTCATCTCAACATGCAACGTGCCACACCAGTTCACCCTAATTAATATGTCCATTAAACGTTATTGTCATAGGATTTTTCTGAAATAAATATGTTCTAGATGATGATGTTCAATACCCACACTTCGTTTTACACTTATTAAACAAATCCCGAAAACACCAAAAATTATACTAAACACTTAGCCAGCAAATTTTTTGTCACTAAGTGCGCTAATTCCGAAACCACTGCATATTCACTGATCGGTACGCTAGCCACAAACTGTTAGTGAAATTATTGTTTCCAGTGCCGAATCTGAGCTTAGAAAAACACTGAACAGCTAGCTGCGTGTAACTAATTGAATCCGGGCGCAAGATATAAATTACTATGCTATCTGGGAATACGCTAGCTCATGTTCTCGCAATCCGTGCATGACACCAATTAATAGCATTAATGTTGTCGTCGCGTATGAAATTGAAAGAATATATTAAGCAATTATAATAATATAACAAAAATTGACGCTGCTGTACCCATACCCATGGTGCCGCTCCCTGTGTCTATGACGATGAGCCTTTCTGCCAGAACGCTGCGTTGTCGTCAACGGAGCGCCGTCTTCCCCAAAATCCATAAATTCATCAGAGTCGTTAATAAACTCTGCACTTTGCTGATAGCGTCCAGCACCGCCCTAAAACTAACACCAGCGTCAAATGCTTGAACTCGCGGCCGCTAAAGCAATACAAAGCATCGGCCTAGGGCAAGACAATAATCACCCTATTAGGCTACTTGCTTAAATCACTGTGATCAATATAATTATATGTCGGACGAGAACATCAGCCATACTACACACAGAATAGCTGACCTATCCTGATCGTCACCGATGATTCGCAGCGCAAAATGTCAAACCACACTGAGGTAAAATGGCCTCATACAGGTGGACTTTAGAGACGAATCAAAATAAAAATGTCCCTCTGAGCCTTAAGAATCACATAAATCACAAGCAAAAATAAAACCGGAATAATATACCACGAAACCTAACGAGAGCTTTATTGAGTCCCTAAAATAATGGAAATACTGCTCTCAGAAGTAGCCACCGCTCCCCAAACTCAACAAAGTATAAAAATAATTTCAGTATAATCCAAGCGCACTCGGACAGAACAAACATTTACTGCGTGTGGCAATATCATAAGATATAATAATTATTAAGAACATTGAAATCTTGTAAAACAGTAATTTTTCCCTTAAGCATCCATAAAATAAATAAAACGCTACAACAGAAGTATCATTCCGGATCTAGATGTAAAATCCAATCCATCCAATAATAACTGCAATAGAACAAGTTAGTTGTTGAACTGAGCACCAAAATTTTGCACACTGTTTACAACGAAACCATGACATTTCTGCACTTTGACATTATAGTAGTTTGTTTCATTCAATCTGCACAAATACATTTGTCCTACAGGTGTAAGACCACCACTAATTAATCCCGGCGGACGAGGGGTTTTTCTTCCTTCTGGACTTCATTGTTCCACAACCTGCCTAGGCTATTGCTGCTCTACACCTTAAAAACTAGATGTCTCAGTTGTAACTCGCCGTAAGACCACCACTGATTTACCGCACGTGGACGAGGAGTTTTTTCTTCTTTGGGCACTTCGGGAACGACACGAACCGTTTTCGTTTTTTCAATAAATTGCTGACGCTTGGCTGCTAAGGCGGCATCGCGAAGGCGCATTTCCTCAAGTTTGCGTTGCTAAAATTCAGACATCATATTTCAATGTGATTGTCCTAACCGTCATGAGCAAAGGGAAGCAAAAAATGAAGCTACCAATACATACCACAAACAATTGCGAACAAGTTTGAATTCTTCACAACACCTACAAAATGAACTGTTAACTCCAGCTAACCAAACAGGTCACCACACAATTCAATACTCACAGTATGTAGAAAAATTTTTGTGTGAGAATCAAGGCATTGCCATAACTGTTTTGACGATCAAATTTAGTGTAGACACAACTGGAATAAACATCCATGACTGCGGTCTTTCACCATTTTTGGCGAAGCGATGTCGTACAGTCAGCGTACTTTTATCACTATTGCCCCAGGGTCCCGACGCGATCCCTCAAATAGGGGTGCCAGGTATTAACTCTTAGTTCACTTGAAAACAGCTTAAAATTCATTTCAAAGCGACTCCAACATTTCATCATTATTTTGCCTAATTGTTATTAGTGAACTTGCGTTTTATAAGTGAATTTTTCGTTATCTGCAGAAAATATCTGAGTCCGGTTTTTGTCATTCAAACGGCCACGTTTTACCGGATAGGCGTTGCTAAGTTACGAATAGGGTAGCAATTCGCCTAATAGCGGCCGGTCTTCCTGAATCAGGGATACGGATAAGTGGATAATAACATCGATAACTCCGAAATTCAGGACTAGCAAAGAGTATCATGGGCTGGCAGGAAGCGCAAACCAATGTTAAACACAACTAAAGCAAATTTTTGATTTTTGATAATACGAAACATGTTATCTTTATATCAAAGACGACGGTTTACGAATTCGCTTACACAGCTAACATCTGCTAGTACTGCTCAAACCTCAACAAACAATCATTTCGCTAGCTTCAGCAATACAACATCGTTCTAGCTTTAGAAACCAAAAATATTTTAGTTCATTAGTCCACTACCAACCTGTTCCTCGCGTTGCTTTAATCTCAGCGCTGCTCGTTCCTCTTCCTGCTTCATTCGCAGCATTTCAGCTTCGCGAGCAATCCGTTTCGCCCGCGAAACAACGTGGTCAGCCTGAGACAATAAATCGCTACAAGATCGATATTCGGACTCAGCTTGTCGAAGATCCATTTTGGAACGATCGCCTTGTTCGGAAAGATAACGAAAATACCTGAAATTAGACAATAGTTTGCTACATGCGCACACAGAGTGTCCAAAACAATACATCAAAATCCAGTAGCATCCATATATGGGTTGTATCGACGTTTTCCGGTACAATTAACAGTATCCTTAGAAAAGTTTCAAAAGCGACAGAGAATTTTGAGCAACAAGTCAACTAGCCTGCATTATACCACCACAGTCCTGACATTACACGCATGCCTAACGAAGCATTGCATATTCTAGTTTATAAAGACATCAGCTCAACCTCACCTTCTATCGTTAAGCTTTAATTTTGAATTATTAAAGCGAAAACACTAATTATTGTAGCTACTAGATTGAAATATTAACTTATATTAACAGATGGTTTTAGGCGAAAATATTAAGAGCCAGCAGCTGGTAAACTACTATCTTCAAATGTGACAAATGATGGCAAACTCGTAGTAGATGTTTCAGCAACTTTTATTAATTCAGGTCTCGTCCAATCGATAAATGCATGTAATCGCAGCGGGCGATACGATTCAGACCAAAGTGGCGCCGAATGATCCCTTGGAGACCGCTAAGTCAAACAACGCTATTTTTTTAATCTACAAGCTTTCAAACAAAATTAAATGAACACTCGAAGCATCTACGATTAAGTTTGACATATACTTTTTGTAAAAATATTATCTTATTTAGTCTGACTTAGAATAGATTTTTGGAAAGAACGATTTCAATTTTATTGATGTGGGCATATTTACCGGAGGCAAAATATTATATAATCAGGTAGAATGACAAGATATTTTCAGATGAAATAATCCAAGGGCTCAAAAGTTTGCCTGATGAATCAAACAATAAGCTATGTGAACTATGTATCAAAAACAATTCAGACAGGGTGCCCGCCGCTCTCGTGGGCCAATGTTCCAAAACATTTTAAACTACGTTCCAGGACAGGTCAAGGCTCATTTCCCTGATTTAGCAGTATTTGTCATCAATGTGGCAGAGATGCTGAGCATGAGAAAAATTCTACTTTGCTTTAGGATATGTATATGAAGTAGCGCGTCAGAGAAAGGAACAGGGCTATCGAATCACGGTTTGTGACGCGGTATGACATGTTGTGATTCAGAAGCCGAACGAATGCACGCTTATCTGCACTATGTTTAACATGATAAAACCACGTCTTTTGCTTTTGTCTTTCTGCCCGGCTCTTCCGCAAAGACGCACTAGAAACTCAAGTACTGGTAAAACAAGATCTGCGACCATTGCCTCTCTCACGAAAAGATAAATTGGTAATTTTGACAAAAAATTTTGCAAAAAGTTGACGCGCACTCGCAATATTTGGCAGCAGACACCAACAAGTTTCCAGAAAACTTGGACCAAATATCCAGAATTTGCCAAGATTTGTACTACAATCTAACTCGACTCTAGCATTTCCCAGGACGCTACCCTATCTTTCAGGATTTCCCAGGACGCGGACACCCTGTACAGGGACCACTACAGCTCCACGTTTTCGTTTTTTTCCAAGCACCAACCATAATAACCATAAATTGCCCAAAAATTCCTACGCATTGAATGAGGAACAGCTAACATGTGAACAAAATTTCCAACTGGCACACACATTATTTACAGTTACGCGTTAGTCCATGTGATTACTTCCGCGCAAGGCACTCTATACTTCAAAATTTGGCTTCATCGACCTCGACAAAATCAAACTTTATATTAACGACCACATGTTCAGTCTCCCGCTCAACATGAACTTACATGAACATAACACGGACTTACCGTTTTGCCATCTTCAACTCCGCATGGGCTTGGAGCACCGCCGGCAGTTCGGCCTTCGGATCTTTCAGCACCTGCTTCGACAACAGCTTGAGTACAATCGACAAGTTGTACATGAGCAGCAAGTCTTGCGGATTGACCAGTTTAACCTGTAAACAAAACCAAACGAACACACGAGGAAATAAAAATACTGTTGTTTGTCTTGACTAATTCTACAGTTTGTTTCACAATATGGTTTGTCAGACAAGCAAGCATTATATTTGCCTGTGCTCCAACCGTGAGCAACACAACCCTGCGTGTAACTGTTTAGTGTTTTTCATAACAGTTTATTGTCGTAGTATGTTTATGATGGAGCAAAACGAGAATAGCCGGTCATTTTTTCCGTCCAGATCCAGATTAGATGTAACACAGCAAAACAACTCCTGTATAAATAGCAATAACAATCTATTTTTGTGCATGCGGCACGAGATTACTAATAATATTATAATCAAAAACCTTTAAAAGTAGATCAAAGTTAGCTGTTTTACAATAATACTAGTTTGGATAAGTGTCACACTCTACAAACAAACACATTCGAAAGCAAACTTTTAATTATTTTTCAATTTTTTAACTACTCAATCTAGAGTCGTCCCAAACTGAAATCCACACAATGAATAATTTGACATTCAATTTGACTATCTTTTCCAACTATAATTGGTGAGCAATGTATTAGTAATTCGGTCTCCCAGTACCATGACTGTTAGAGGGACGTATAAATAAGGATAACTTAACAATTGAACGGAGCCATTATAGGTATTTAGCAAAAAGTTTTAGAGATTTTAGGCAACATAGATTCAGGAATTTTTTAATCCAATAAGAGAAATTGCTCATATTTTTGCCCAACAAAATATCATTCACTAATTTTTAGCTACGCAGAACACCACCTGATGATATGACGGGAGAGAAGCTTAAATTGACCTTGGTATCCTCATCCAATTACAAAACGATCTGTTCGGGAGTACTTTGATGTCCTCGGACAGCAAACCAAACACAAAAATCCACACAACAAAGTATCGCCGAAACTAACCTTCAAATACGTCAATTTTGCTTGGACATATTTCCCGGCAAGAAAGTACGCTCGTGCCAAATACAAAAGCACATCGGTATTACTGTGCTTGTAGAACTTGCGCATGCAATTTTCGTACTGAAATATAATGTTTGATCATTATCTTGTAAATCACTACAGAGCAACCGGGTTTTAACGATACCATTACAACAATAATTGCTAGCTTGTCTTATCGCCACAGTAGTGAATTCTGAGTGCTGAACTTTAGCTAGAATTATACAGCTATATTAAGTATTGTCTTACAAAATGAGCTGAACATCACACATCTTGCATGAATGAGACCAATAATATAATACCTATACACCTCAAGCGGTTGCAGGATATTACTACTTTTGTGTAATTCGGATCTTGCGGGTTCATTTAAAGCCTGTTTTGACCTAGCCGTGCAGCGTAAATAATGACAACAGCATAGCATATTCAAATACATAGAAGGATAATTTATGTTTAAACTGAGACCAGTAACAACCATATAGCTCGAGTGGTTGCGGAGATATTGCCGGTATGTAGTTTCGGTCCCATGGGCCTATTCAAAATCTGTTTTGATCAAAACCCTGCAGGGTAAACAATGGAAATAACAGCACAGCATATTCAAATATATAGAGGAATAATTGCACCGCAACATGAATTTTCTTATTCTTTTGAACCAGAAGTAGTAGTTGTAGGAAGCACTGCCATTGCTCCTCGATTTTGCGCTAGTTCGTAAGCCACATAAACTGGATCTTGCGGAGAACGAGTGGTTAATCCATTTCGACGAAGGTCGTTCGTTAGATGTTTTGGCCAGATGAGTTTCGGGACCATCGTAGGCCTCTTGCGCCAAAATACGTTTTGTGCAAGGCCATTGGTAGAATTTGTGCAACGTGGCAAAATCACATTTCTGCACTTACTCACCATGACTTCAACCGTTGGTTGCTCGGACCATCTGCACCAAACGACGCTATGTGTTATTTTGTGCAACAACCTCGCTCTCAAAATAGTTCTTAGGTAGCACATCTGCAATACTTCAAATTAAATCCCACTATGAGTAAGTTCATGATTCGGCGCCACATAACAGAACGCGATTGAAGACAAGTATCTTCAGATTCGTCTTCTTATTGGTTCCGCCAAATAGGGGCTTCACTAAGCGCCCAAAATTAGTCCCAGTGAAGGTTACTAAAATGGGGTGAAAAACCCTCATTTTTACCTCTGACCCGAACCGTGGAGCGTCATACCCCAGTACCCATGGAACCATGGGTCACAGAGCAAAACCAGCACCGGCAATGAGGTTCCCATTCTAGAAAAACCCCAGGTAAAACTTATCAGCCGCCCAAGACGTCACAACAAATTTTCACATTTTGGGTCGAGGAACCATTGGGGCGCCATACCCCCGTACCTCAAACCCCATAAATCCAGAACCGGAGCTTTAATCGGAAAACAATAAAAGATTATTCGGCATTTATCATTTTACTATGAAATAAAACCAACCAGAGAAAAAATTCGGAAGTTAAGATAAAAATAACCTTTCTTCAGTGAAGGGTACTAAAGTGGGGCCAAAAACCCACATTTTGATACCTGAACCAGACCCCAAATTATCAAAAAACGCTATGCCATCGACTATGCCGGTTCGAATGAACCCAAGATCACGAAAATCGGTTAAGGCGTTCCCGAGATATGGCCGATCACACACAGAGAGACAGACTCACACGAACACACAGACGGAATTTAAAAGCCTTCACCCCTGCAACACACAATCTGAACTACGTTTCACTACGTTCTGAAAACCAACAGTGGACATTGACAAATTTCGCTTCACTCGTTTCACTCACTACACTCATAATTCAACTGCTAGATTCAAATACGTAAATAAATAATTAACATGTATAGAATAATAATTATCTAGATTGAGTTCTCAGTGATTGAAAAGAGCGAAGCGAATAATTTTAACTAGCCGTGACAGCGGCATGATTCGACACTGTCTTTTAGTTTTTGGGCAACACACATAACTCAACTTTGCCTGGGCGGATTGATTCGCGCAAAAGGTCATTTGAAAGCTTGAAATATCTATTTGGGGTCTTTCTTTAGGCGTCAAAATCGATTCCAAAATCTTCAACCCGAAAGACAGGCCAAATGCTAGAGGGTTGGTTAAAAATGGTTTTTGAACGGAACTATGGGACCTATTGACACGAAAATGGTAATATCTCCTCAATCACTCAAAGTATATGGGGGTTTTGACGTTTTTTATTGTGTTAGTATATAAAGCAATTCATTCTCTATGTACTTGCCAATGTTGTGGTGCTATTGTCATTATTTACACTGCACGACTGGGTCAAGAAGGTTTTTCAATGGGCCCAAGAGACCAAAAATATAAGAAGATGGCAACATCTCCGCAACCACCCAAACTATTATGAATGTTTTTGGTCTCATTTTGTACATCAATTCATAGTTGCTTTTGTAATTTAATGCTCAATATAAATAAAGCTTTGTACATTTCTGTAAATTACATATTCAACACTCAGAATTCACCATATTGGCGATAAAATAAGCTACTAGCAATAGTTATTACTAGAATAAGAAAAACGTTATCGACACTATATTAGGCCGCGTTCACACTGCATTCTAGCCCGATCCAACAAATCACGAACAATTTTGTCTGATTCGAATCAAATGATATGTGAAAAACTACATATATATATATACACGTATACGGTAGGTATAATGTTTGGTCGTGTCGGCTATTCGACTAAGTATACCACGGCAACAACAATAACAGGAAAAGCGACAAAACAGGTATTATAAAATGATATTGATATATAACGGTGATAATTTCACTACGATCCTTTTACATGCGCTTACCAATAAATCATGAGTATAACTTTGTCTATGTCAAAAATTGCAAAGCCACTAATATTGGCACGGAGCAGAAGTATATTACACTTAGGAAAAGGTATCCGCTTTAAAAAATATGTTTCCGTATAGCAAGCACTACAAAACCGATAAATAGTAAAATTAAAACATATATAAACAGACGTGTCCAATGAAACACAGATACATAATCGCATCAATTTTTCGAAGGTACTCCACGTCTCAACAATAAGTTCAAAATTCTGTAACGTTGATTGTAATAGCCAAATATACATATAGATATATTATATATTAAGCGCATACATCAGCGAATTTACCGCAAAAATTGGCTTTTAAGATTGTTTAAAAAAAGAAACCATAGCGCAAAAAGCCAAAATATAATCAGATGATGTCTAGATATCTAATAAATTGCCATTATATTAGCGCCGCAAGATATAATACAGAAACAAATAGATACTCGTTTGAACAGTGGGCGACGCAATATTTAGGTTGGACCTAGCCAAAAGCAGCAGAAGGCACAACGGATGAATTGTGTATTAACAGTCACTTTGTGAAAAAATAGTATAAGTTATCCCACATTTCGATAAACCTGTCGTTTTGGTACAAGAACTGCATGTTATTCTCGAATTTAGCCGATTAAGGCGCAAGGATAGTTGGAAAGAAGATATGAATACACTCAATGCTACGAAAGAGCTCCAGTCGCTTCGAGTAATGTCGATCACACTCGTGTCCAAATCGAATACCTCCTGCCTGTAAAGTTGTACTCATCGAATCACCGTTTCAATACCAAACAGCATCTCAAACTAATTTTAGCAGGACACTATATTGCGTTAGTAATAATTCTGACTCAACAGAACGTTGGTTATAGCCAAAGAGGCATAATGACTAAAAGGGCAAGGGTGCGCACAAGCGTCTGCGAACAGTACTGATCGCACTCGTGATCAAATCGAACAAGCCCTATAAATCTATTGTACTCACCCAATGCCCGTTTTCCTATTAAGCAGCCAAAAGAGTCAAACTGAAGCTTCACCAAATTTTCTTACCACTTGTATGGCGGCAACGTATTGTTTTTGCTCTACATAAATATGGGCAATATTTAGCCAAACGTCCGCAAAATCGGCTGTTGCTTCGCGAACTTGGGCAAACACGTCGCGGGCATCGGCAAGAAGTCCCTTGTGCGCGAGAACACAACCGATCCCATTCGCCGCCCAGATGTTGTTCGGATGTGATCTGAGCGCACGGCGATAAGTATCGAGGGCACGATCTTGATGTCGCTTTTCCTAGAAAACAATAACAATAATTGCCAAATATTTAATACTTTTCGCTCGAGCAAAACTTGACTAAAAATTCTTCTCCTACAGCTGTATTATAAATCTATAAATTTACTATTTAAGGCCAGTGTCCATATTTTAACGAAAACACAAAAACAAAATTTATACGTGCGTATAAAAACAATTCACAACACAAAGTGAAACTATCTACAAAAATTACCCCGCCAACATTCTCGAAACCTATCAGTTGATGTTAAATTACAAAAGATAATTCACAATAAAACTGAGGTAAATATTTTTATATCGGTACCCTTGAAGAAACAACAATGAAAATTTCGGATGTTAACATGCTGAATTCAATGAAAATATCACTAAATTCTTGTCGAAATTAAGGTTTTTCACGCAACTATGAAACGAATTATGATGTCTTTATAAATAAGTGGAGCTAGAACGAATTAGACTGAAAATAGCTTATCGGCTGCATATTGCCGAAAATTTCTAATGATCTTCACATTACGTTACGCCACGCTACGTACCCGTTCTTTGTCTTTTTGCGGCTGATGCAACGTTTGAAGCCATACGTTTCCGAGTGCCACCAAACTGTACGGATCTTCTTTGGTTAGCCGATGGTTCAAGATGCGATCGAATTTTTTCTGGCCGGGACCCCATTCACATTTTGACAAATGTAAATTGCCTATGAGCGCCCATGCGTCCGCATGATCCTAGTGAAGAAATTAGAATTAGTCAAAGTACTTATCCATACATATGCATTAGAAGATAAGATAAAATTCCCACAACTTGCGTTGGAGATTGATTAATAATGTCCTGCTCCACAGCAGTGTAATCATTGTTGCCGAATTACAAGATGCAAACGGGTGCCAGTTCCAACAAGGGAGCTCTAATTATACAGTACGAATATAACTACTAGTATCTCGTAAGCGAGGGTAAAACGGAACAAGCGCGGTTTAATCAAGTGGTAATTTTGTGTAATCACCTTGTAACATGCTTTGTGTTTGATGTATACATACTACACTAGAACCTCTGTAACCATGAACCCATTAAAAACACTAAAACCTCGTCGACCCTAAACCTATCCAAAACAACAGAAAACGCATGATGTATTCGCGCTAGTATCTAGATAACCAAATCAACGTATGCAGCGTACCGAAAAACCTATATATTAGACCATTCTTGATTCCCTGCATACAATATATAACCAAGCAAATGAAAACTCACTACATTTTGGTAATCGGGTTCGTCGACAGTAAAACCCTTGAAATTCCATGAAAAGGTATAATATAGTCAAGTGGCACTCTTGATACAAAAACTATCGTATCTAGCGTGCTTGATAACCGCGTAGATACTCGTTGTAAGATAAAACACGCAATAACATACAGAAATTTGAAAAATCAATATTTCTGATAAAGCGGCGACGAACAATATTCAGGGCCAAATAGACGAACCATATTCAGGCCCACAGCGGCCCAGGGAGTGGTCGTACAAAAAGTGTTGTTCTGCAAAGTAGCAGATCTCGATGAGCTGGTCTCGGTTTTTCGACGTGTTCTGTAATATGGGCTGCGAAAGACTGGTATCCGTATGACCAGCTTTGGCAAAGCATACTTAAAAACCTGTTTTTACCATTTTGACCACTAAGATTGGCTCGGAGTTTCTAGCGTTCAACCGAAGGGAACGTCACTTTTGTAATGGAATAAAAAAATTGAAACCCATCCACCCGAAGAGGAGTTATGCGTTACAGAAACAAACAAAAACAAATTTTCACGATATTTCCCCCAGAGCCTCAGTGGAAACTCAGCTCGCTCCGTTTCAATAATGAGTTAATGAATATGACAGTATAATATAATTTAGAGACCTGTACTCCAATAATTTAGGGTCCCTCATTTGACCTCTTTCAGATAGGAGGTAGGACTTCTGCATTGGAAATGTTCCCACCCCAATTGGAATTTGGGACTGACCAACTCGAGGGCACAAGCGAAAGACTAAATTTAAAAAGGTAGCTTAACTTTGATATTTTGAGTTAAATTTTATCAATTTCAAGACAAAGTGGCGTTATACAAGCAAATAAATTGGTGAATATTAGAAAAAAGATTGCTTTCCTGGCTCTTACAAATAAGGGCCAGGTATTTCGACCTCCCCAGGTCATGTCTCCTGGTAAATTTTGGCGTCCCCTCAGCTCATGCCCCCAGACAAAGTCTGGGCTAAGACCAATTAATGCCTATACGATACTTTCCTGCTCCACTAAAAATTACCAAATTTTTGTATGATGGACTAAAAATATGTGAATTTTTCCCAATTTTGGCTTAACATCCCCAAGTTTTAACCCGCGCGGATAAAAATCACTAGAATTACCCTTCTAGTAAGCATAATTTCAACCAATTGCCGGCTGAAGGCACTAGGTGTTCAGAAGCGATGCTAGGTGCGGTGGAAGAAGTCTAGATCACTACACACTGAAGTCGAGAATAATTGTGTATACGATATAGATGACCATTAAGCTTTTCAAAACAGAGATATAGTGGCAAGCGGAATTTCTTCCTATAGCGCTCAACTGTGCAAAATATTCCTTTTATCCGTCTAATCAGACATAAATCTTCACCACATAAATGTTTTGTTCGACACGCAATGGAATGTGGTTGTGCATTTATCTTTGTGATGGCGCTGCTCTCATAATTTCGTGCCTAAATTAAAAAACCGGCGTAAACATTTTGATTTTGGCTATTTATGATCCGCCAACATCCAGCTTATAACTCTTGGGAAAGGCAGAGGTTCAAACCGAATTCTTCGAAAGCTATAAGTTTGCTGTTACGCATTTATATCAAAGCAGCTGTTTGCGAGCTATGAACTAAATTAGAAAACATTCCTCAAAGTGATATATTAAAATTTATAACAGAGTAAGTTTCTTACTTCTTGACGGTGAAAAATGGGTTATAGGGTTGCTTCACCCGTTACCCATGTTGCCTTAGTTGCTTCGAGCCCACACTGGGTATGTTACTGACCATGCGGTACGATAGGAGGTCTAAATGTGCTAAATTTCGGCATAATAATACTTAAATTTCGAAATTTTTAATATAGATACATGCAGACGATTCGAATCGGTTTATAGGTTTTCGAGATTACAGGCGCAAGTGCGCGAGTCCTGGTGATGTTTTATTATCACGTCGCTGGGCACATTAAGCATGAATATGCCAGCCAAAATTAAATATGTCTATTGAATTAGATAGAAAAATAACCGTGTTCGGGAAGTAAGAAGTTAAGAAGTCCTAGTAAATATATAGCATATTATATGAACGTTTACGAGCTAATAAATTTAAAAATACGTAATAACTACATAAATAACAAAAAATCCACAATTATTCGCACTGTGGTATATAAATTAATATTTTAAATTTGATCAACTACATGCTATAACAGCTACCTGATTCACTTGAAGCGCTTCTTTGAACCACACCGACGCGTCGTAAATTTGCCCCCGATCACGTGCCATACAGCCGAGACGCAAATAGCCTAAACACGTAAAATTATTACTGTTATTATTTGTTTTTACTATGTGATATTAAGCTTCATTTCGAACTATAACTTGTACACTTTTCATAGTGCACCACACTCCAACACAGTCAAAATGAATACTTTCAGAGTCGAAACTGCCTTCGTCTGTCTACAAATTAGTCATAACTAATAAACTAATATACAATGGTGAATGCAGGCAAAGGCCTACGGCTCAGCCAGGAGTGTACTTCAAGAACGCTGAACGATAACTAGTAACTCTCTCGAGATTGCAGAACGTAGTGAAGCAT
>JASANE010008241.1:0-21668 GCA_030248225.1 Trileptium ribeirensis | reverse complement strand
CCGTAATCTTGGTAATCGGTATCTCTGTGGTAGAACTTCGAAAAGGTCGTTATAGCTGCCTTCCTGGATATAGGCGGTGGTTTTGATAACACTAACTTAAAGGCATTCAAAAGATCATTTAAGAGATTTTCACTGGACGATATTGCTAAAAAGTGGCCTGAGGGTCTTCTTAACTCAGAGAGCAGTTACCTCGTAAGCTTGCTAAAGATATCTGATTACCTACAATTTTTGCAGGTGTCCCAGGTAGGAGTCTCTCTACGCTTCTGTGGTACTTTAGTGGTACATGAAATTCTAGCGAACTTAAATGGTAGAAACGTTTACGTACAAGTATATCTCTGACGATTTAGTTGTCCTTGCGTTCGCAAAAAAAATTGAAACTTGTGAAGAATGCTATGAACCATGCGCTTGTGAAATTAGAAGAAAATGGTGCAAACCAAACGGTCTGGCCGTTAATGGGAGCGAAAGTGTAAAACTGGTAATTCTCAGCAGAGTCCGAGACCACCAGTCTTGAATGGTTCCGTTAGTTTCAATGATGCGATTCCTGCGGCAGATGAAGTGATATATCTTGGAGTTATGATGGATTCGAAGCTATGTTGGAATAAATACATTGACTACGCTATTCGCAATTCGGCTATTATTGGCAGAAACTGGGTCGTGACGAACTAAAAGCTGCTTTGTGGGTGTAGATAATCATAGCGCTACCTATGTTTAAATACGGCTGCCTAGTCTGGTGGCATAGAGCTATTTTGAGTTGCATGGCAACTAACATGAACAGACTTCAACGTCTAGCGTGCTTAATAGCAACATAACTAGTCGGTAGTGGAACTACATTTGGGAGCGGAGCTTGGGCTATGGCATTACGAATGTACTCAATTTTACTGTTCTTGTAACGACATTGCATATGGCTGTATCAATTGGCAAAAATGTTATATTTGAACTGTTAGACCAAAAAACCCTGTAATGATTTGATTCGAAACGATTTTATTTTTCAATAAAATAACACAAATATTGCAAAATTCTATTTTAGCTGCAGAGCTTAATAATTGAACTCATGACTAAATCTTTAAAAATTCGTAATCTATCTGGTGCAATATTCTGAAATGATAGGCTTTCAAACAAATAAAGTTTTTAAAATCCGTTCAGTGGTTCTTTAGATTCTTGTTGGACTGAAACGAACGGACGGACATCGACCTTTTTTCACTCCCAGACAGAAAATATAAACGCTTCGCCGAGCTCCGCTCAATGAACCTCAACACCCAACATGGGTATGGCAGTAGCTCTAGGTCTACATTCACTAGATGTTGAACTAAAAAAGACGACAATGAATGATTACTTTAGACTACGCGCTGCTCGGTCTATGCTGTAGCTTTGGAAGGCGTTCGTCACACGTAACTATTCAGGACTGTGTTCCTCAATCAGTGACCTCAATATGTGATGTTATTTGTGTGTGGAAGTAGATGATGTACCATTTTGGAATGTGCACTATCCAGAAAGGGCTAAGTGGAAAGATTATTATAGAACTTAGTTCCTGCTAAAAGCATATACTATACAGACTGCTCAAGAGTGACCTGAAATGAAGGGCTTATAATTGGTACCGGGCAACAGGGATTGTAGATGGGGAAAATTTAGTGTACTTCCAAGGAATGCAATTATATATTTTCAAGCAGAGGTATATGCCATAGAATTTGCTGTATGCCAACGACTATCAAAGGGAACATATGTGGAAAATTGTATGGATATTCTCAGACAGCAAGGCTGCTCTTATGGCATTGAACAACCTTGTTGTCAAATCGAGTTTAATAAAGGAGTGCAGAATAAAGACTTGGGTTCCAGGTCATTCCGACTTACAGGGAAACGAGGATGCAGATGAACTGGCCAGGCAGGGATCTGCCTCCACACCAATCGGCCCAAGAACTATCTGCTTCCCTCTGCTACTTCCACGCAAAGTTTTGCGGCATAATGATAGGTAGGAAAATAGTAACGAAATGGATCAGCACGAATTCATGTAAACAAACTAAAGTCACACTTCCCTATGTATTCATCTAAGTGGACAAAATATCTATTTAGACTGGACAAGAGAAGACTAGGCTATGCATGCAGGTTATTACGGGCTCACTTAATTTTAACTACTATTCTTTAAGCTAAAATTAACGGGATCAATAAAATGTGATCATGGTGATACACCAGAAACAGTCGTCCACTACCTGTGTGAATGTAGTAACTGGCTGAATGTTTGGCGTAGTGTGTATGGTGTAGATACTATGACGATGACTAAAGCTAAAAACGACGGTTTATTTAAGATGGTTAGGTATCTACTGCTTACGGGCAAGACTGTCACACGTCCAATAGGTTTCTCCCTTATCGACCCTACGGGATGTGTAATGGGAAAAACTTTTGCCTAACACGGTGCTTTTTGCATTAAACCCAATCTTGTTAATATCTATCTATCTAATACATAATCTACATCTTCAGGTGTAATAGAAAGAAAAGAATTAAATAAGCACGGATGCATATAGGTTTGAACTAAAAGCGAGTAAAATTAGTAATATTCAGGGATCGACGTAAACTAAAAAGAATTGCGGAGTAAAGCTCGTAATTTATACATTCTAATTGTTCTAAATTAAAATAAAAATATTCTTCCTAGCGTCTTCAGTTCCGAGTTTCTGGAAAAACGAGTGCTTAAGAAAGTCTGTCATGTTGCCTTGCAAGATACAGGTCGAGGCCAAAAGAGCGTGTGCCATTAATTGTGTCCTACCGGGCATTGTAGTGGTCACACCTTGTTTGACAATCTTCCGTGATGAATCCTTAATTTAAAATTTATTCTTTAGGTGTTTCTTTTCGTCTTCGTGTTTGATTTTACAATTAGGTAACATTATTTTATGTCCTACATGCTGTGACTGCTGTGTTAAATTTAATACCTGTCCCGACAGTTGGAAACGGATGACCTTAATTAAGTCATTTTAAACGCAAGCTATTTTTACAATTGAGCGCCGACACAGCGAGATGCTGCTTTGTACTGAAAACAGTGATCAAGCGCAGCGCATACAACGATTTACAGATTGAGCTGTGAAACGCAGCATATCATGTGTCGTTTCACTTTAGGGTGCTGTTGTCCGAGGATATGTAGTTCCTACACGCGCCACCAGCTGTGACTGTGGGGTTAACTGGCTAGTCCAAGCTTCCGAAATTAATGCCGGAGGGGTCGGCTCACCTGCCGGAGGTTGCAGGATTTTGCAGGGGGGATTTTTTGGCTGGATTTCGTCGCATGTAGACGTAAATTTTGAGCAGGGGCCTTTTGAGCCGGGGGTACCTCCGTTTTGCCGGGGGCAGCCGAAAATGCCAGGCCCCCACTTTGGACTAGCCAGGTTAAAGGTAACAGCCGGTTATTAATAAAATAAAATTCAATTTGGCTCTGGCTTTCCGCGCTAGAAGATAAAGGGGCACAGGATTTTAATGCTACGACAGGAGTTCGGCGGTTTATCCAGCTCATGTCAACCTGGTTAATTTTGTATCTTCCCGAGGTCAACCCGCCAGCACCCGCAGGGCGTTTTATAGGCGATATCAAACATGTTTGTTCCAACGCTCAACCGGCTATAGCAAAACTTGATACTACTGCTTAATATTTCGACTCTTAGTTAAAATCCTAAGCAAAATGAAGCGCAGATAATGAACATTTTTAGTAGGTAAATACTAAATATGCACCAACGCTACAACAAGGAATAATACTCCCTGGCAAAATAGATCGGGTAACTTCCAGTTGACATATGCTAGACGATTCACACCATCCACCCTACCCCCCGCCATAGAGTAACCTGGGGTCGTTGATCAGGCATTTATATATAATTATATAAATTTTATAAGCGTTTCTTTACGCATACATTTATCTTCTCGCGAACAGTAAATATAATAGTGTTGTACTCATTGTTTAGATCTGCGTTGGTATCTTGCCAGTTTTCTGGTTTGGAAATGAGAAATTTTTAATACAAATTTAGGTTACGAAAAATCGAATTTTTGGTTTCGGGAAACAATTTAAGCTGTAAAGACTAATTTTACTTATTAAAACAAAGAATCCTGACTAATCAGTTATGTGCAATTGCTGATGCTGTGTTATGCAACTCCTGTTGGTTCTGAAAACAAGAGAGTTTTGGCTAATTAATTAGTCATATGTGATTAATGATTGTGTGTTATACAACTACCCTTGCCACCGAGAGATTGTAGGTACTTGAAAAAACTGAGAGCAGTTTTGTCTGATTCTTTGACTTGTTCCCAAATACAGGGATGTACTTGTACGAGACATATTAACTCATCTATTGAAACTGTCGACAGTTCCTTTCTTATACTGCATGTTGGAAATAATAGATTCGTGATTATAAGTAGAATTTTAGGTGGATATACTGGCTAGTCCAAACATCGGAAATTAAAGCCCGGGGCCCCTGCTCACCTGCCGGGAGGGGGAGCGGTTTAAATTTTTTGCCGGATTTTGTCGTGCTTAGACGTTAATTTTGTCAGCGGGGGGCTTAGAGCCGGGGGTACGTCTATTTTGCAGCCACCCACTTTGGACTAGCCAGATACATTGCATATATACATCATGTTCAAGGTTCGTCGGCTCAGGGAAAAAGAGGGGCGAAGAAGGTTGAGTCCGTGAGAGGTAAATTTTGATATTATTATAAACTCATAATTTTCCCTGGCTTTTCAAAAATGTCTTCAATTTGTGTTAAATTTTTCTTCCGGTTTTGTCAATTTTTGTGTAGTGGGATGAGATTGGTGCGTCCAATAAGCGGGAAGTCCGAACCTCTGAACGGGTGTGTGGTAACGCCTCTTTTGCTTATGCACAGTTACATACCCTTTGTTTTTATTGCTAGCGTCAGCATTACCAAAGTACTTCTATTTTTTATACATGGGCGCAAAATTTTAGTTACCGGCGGATCGGGATTAGTTGGTCATGGCATTCAGGAAGCGCTCAAGCTTTTTGATGACGGAAATTCGCCAAGCGAAGTATGGATCTTTGCATCGTCGAAAAACGCGAATCTTGTCGACTATAGTGAGACGCTAGCTTTGTTTCGCTGTCATAAACCAACGCACGTAATTCATTTGGCAGCACTCGTCGGCGGCTTGTTTAAAAATTTGCGTCGAAATTTGGATTTTTTTCAACGATAACATGGCGATTAATACCAATGTTCTTAAGGCGGTGCACGATTGTGACGTTGAAAAGGTAAGAAATGGTTCTCTTTGTTGGCGCTACTATCTGGATAATATTAATGGATTTTTAGTATGCGCGGGCTTACTATTTGTTTTTATAACTGCTACATAAACAACAGTAATATATAAGAAGAACACGTGCTGCGTAGAAAAAACCGCTTGCTTACGGTGACTGAACTGTTGTGTAACTGTTAACGTAACCGCTATGTAATTTTTCAATATTTTTAATGTTCTTTAGGACACGATTTTCCCCGAAAAATAGAGTATAGAGTATTTTTCCTATATAGAGTAGGAAAGTCGATCTTCCAATGTGTCCTAGAAAATGAGGGTTACAAAAACACTCAAAATACATTTCACGTGTACGATATACTGAGGATATATTGTAGCACAAACTTGTAAAAAATTTACGTAAACGCCAATATTTTTCTCCTAATTTATTGGCGGACAACTTTCTCTGTGAATTACGCCAAGGAAAATACCCTGTATGTTACTTGGGTACGAACGAATAGTCGGATTTTTTAATGTTTTTGTATAGTAAGGGCGTAACAACTTCGACAATTTAACCTTTTGCGTACATAGAACGTAAAATCTGCTAGGCCCTCGCATGAATTATATATTTCAAATATAGCGTAGTGTTGTTACAAAGTTATAAATAAATTCAACTTGCCGCTTTAATGGATATTGTGAAGCGATGTGGAGTTAGATGTCAGAGTATCAATTTGTGTTTCGGTTTTGGTAAAAATTTAAGACATTTAAGTCGTTATTGCTACATGAAAGCTCCTAGGGTTAACAAAATAGTGAAGTAATAGTTACCGTATTGTGCTACTGTCTACAAAAACATTAATGTTTGATACACTAATATATAGACGTATACGTAGTTGTATGCTTAACAGTGTACATTTTTTAGTTTTGTATAATAATTAATTGAAATCACGCAGTGTACATTTTAGATCAACGAATAGGTCTTCCAAAAAGTATTGTATAGCAAAGTTGTAGCACTCAATGAAAGGGTTCTATCATGTTCATTTCTTTGATCCGAACCCTCTGCGAAGTCATAAGTCAAAACATTCCAAGGATGCTATTATTGCCATGGCGCGATCGAAAATGTGTCAGTTTTGTTAAATTTTGGGAACATATCAAATTATTATAAAAAATCTAGCAACCCAGTGATGTGTTACGCATGAAACAAACGGAAAAGTATACGTAATAAAAGTTATTTAATTACCTCTGCTCGCGTCTTTCGCATTTTCGTATTAAAGAGTTTTTTCTATAAAGATGTTAAATTTATGTGTAATATATAATGCTTGAGTTCACTTTAGATGCATGCATAAAGTTGTTCTTTTATGACGTCGTTCACGATAGCAAAACAGGGTTTTCCTTATTTACGCTGTATTTGTGATACACCTGCACTTAAATGGGTGCCAATCAGACTCACTATTTTCGAATTAAATTATGAATTTACTGACAGGGCCTGCGCCAGCGTGTAAGTGGTCCCCTCCAAACGATGGTGTGAGTGCCTCCACGCCTAAAATATGTTATGACTAGACACGTCAAAAAGGGCGAGGTCTCATCCATAGTATATCACTTCCTGAAAAAGATTTCTGGAATCAATTTTCTGATCCAAGTAATTGAAAAATTCAGTGTATGTGAGTGGCTGCGTTCCCTTCTGAAATTATAACTGCTGAAATTTTGACAATATTGAACTGGTAACGGGTATTTTTTGGGTGGTTTTATCCGCTATGTTCCAGAAAAAAATTTATTCAGAGGGTAGTATAACGGAGCGAAGATTGTGTGTTGCAGTGGTGAAAGGTTTTAAATTCCACATGTATGTGTGATCGGCCATAGCTTAACCGATTTGCATGATCTTTGACTCATTCGAGCCGGCATAGTTAATTTATCTTGCATGTCCCCTCGTGTTTTTTGTTTGATGTCTTTTTCCGGGGTCAAAGGTCAAAATGAGGGTTTTTACCTCATTTTAGTACCCTTCACGGAAGCAAGCTTATTTTTATCTTAAATTTGGAGTTTTTTCTCAGGTTGGCTTTATTTCAAAGTAAAATGATAATGCCCATGCCTCTTTTAGTTTTTCGGTTAAGGTTTCGGTTCTGGAGTTACGGGGTTTGAGGCCTGTCACCGTCCTGCTTCCTTCACCCAAAATTCGAAAATTTGTTCTGATGTCCTGGGCGGATGAAAAATTTCAATTGGGGGTTTTTTGGGTATGGCAAACTCACTGTCGGTATACAAATTTTTAACAGTGGGTATCCGGATCACAGATAGAATATGGACGTAGTATCGAGAGCTGTAGTCGGTGGGGAGAGAGGGTGCTGGGCTATATGGGGGGGAGGAGAGCTGTTGGGTGAAGGGGGGGACGACAAGACGAAAAAAGGTGGAGAAGGTGAGCGGGTGAAAAGAAGAGTCGGGGGGTGGGGGGGTTAACAATCAGGGTGCTGTGGCGCGGACCCTATACAAAAACAGGGATCCGAACAGATGGGTAGATGGAGTTAGTTCAACAATGACATATCTTTTTTCGATCCTTGGGCCGTTCAACCATATTATTATTACGACACGATATTTTGCCATGTCTGACAGCTGCGTTTTTGTCTGCGCTGACCTATTTACGTTACCGTCAGTTGAGACACTGATGTTTAATGGTATTTACTACAGGAAACAAATAGCTACGAGTAGACATCGTGATGTCTCAGTACGTAGTTATCGGCCAAGCTTGGGGTACCGGGCATGTTTTAATCAAAGTGCTATCAAAAAAGTTAAATTAGTATATATGTAACTATTTTAGTACCGTTAATATGTACATCGAAATTGATTTAACGTTACGTATTTTTAGTGCTACTTTTAGGTCGTGTCTCTTCTGTCAACCTGTATTTTTCCGGATAAGACAACATATCCAATCGACGAAACAATGCTTCACAATGGGCCTCCGCATGATTCAAATTTTGGCTATTCGTATGCAAAACGTATGGTCGATGTGGCGACACGCGGTTATCGTCAGCAGTGCGGCCGGCGATGGGTGACTGCCATTCCGTGCAATATTTTCGGTCCGCATGATATGTATAATATCGAGGACGCGCACGTGTTACCTGGTTAGACACAATTACTTCTTGTTTTAAATTATCGCAATTTTCAAGCCATGATGATAGTGAATAATTGAATTCTGAATGTAATGAGTGAAAAAAACGAAGCGAAGAATTCTCACTAGCCGTGACAGTGGTGAAATTTGTCAGTGCCGTTATTATGTTTTTAGCGGGACGCGCATAACTCAACTCTGGCACAGCGACAGCTTATTTGAAAGTTTGAAATCTCTATTTGTGCCATTTAGTTAGCCGCGAAGCCCGATTTCAATATCTTCCATTGAAAATGGTACCCCTTCTTAATGTCCAAGCTTTCTAACTTGAGCATGATGCCACAACATAAGCCGTTTCGAATGTTTTACGTCGCTGAGGGCTTGTCTAACAAAAATTCTGTCGTAGGTACCGCACATTGCGGTTGTAAGCGGGTAAAGCAAAATACTGAATTTAGGTGTTACTTCTGCAATGCAGCTAGAAACCATGTCCCTGGTAAACTAATGCAATAAGTTACTATCTGAAATGTCGCTGTACTATTGCTGCAAGTCTCATCTTATAACCACAGGCTATTAGCAAAGGATATCTTGTGTAATTTTCTTTTAAATCCTGAGAAAACAATTCCCAGATTCGTATAAGGCAACATACAACCTTATTCCTCTTATTTCTCTTAAATCAAATACGGAGAAACATTTATTGCCTACTCTCACTCAGTGTTGCTCACTTTACGCCGGCATACACTGCGGATTTATATTTTCGTCGTACTGCATAGAATTGCGAAACCCGGGACGCACTGTGTCAATGGATAAATCATACAATCGTTTAGACTTTTGTAGCTTAATGGATTTTTACAATATCAATTGAGAGCAATAATTTCATTAGGTTATTACAGCTTAAGAGCCATTTTAGCACATTTTCAAAACCATTGGATATGTTATTACGTTTAACAGGTACATATTCTTAAATTATAATGGCTGAAAAGTGGTTTATATTCTGAGTGTGTTCGTGTAATCAGGAGTTAATTTGGCTTGATAAATAATTATTTGTAACGAATGATGATAATATGTATGCATATCGAGGTTCTGTTAAAGTTTGATTTTTAGAAGCTTTTTTGGACTGCTGTAAATGTATTGGACTGAGAGATGTATATTAGCATGACGTTGGAGAGTATAGCCTGAATCGTTTGACCTAACGTAGCGGCTGTGGTCTGCTTTTGGTGTACCAGAGATTGTAATAAGTACTGGTGTTTTATAGATATTAGGACCTCTTGTTCCTTGAAGGATTCATGCTTCCTCGTTGTTTCCTAACTTTGGTTACTTTGGTGTATGTATGTTTAATGAATTTCTGATGCAGTTTAGCGTTTATAACTCTTACGTATAATGTATTTAAATTGATTGCAGGCATAATCCACAAAACATATCTTGCCAAACGTGATAATACTCCACTTACAGTTTGGGGTACGGGCAAGCCATTGCGTCAGTTTACCTACTCGATCGACCTGGGCCGTTTGCTCATTTGGACTATGCGCTCATATGACGATGATATGCCAATAATTTTGGCTGTTGGAGAAGAAGACGAAGTACATTATTTGGTCATAAATTTAGTAGATCGTTATAGTATAACCTAGGTAACAATGTAGTAACCTGATCGGTGGACCAGTTTGGACAGTTGGTAACTCAGGGTGGACCTATCTGGTCAACTTATTTTATTATCGTAGTCTGATTTTCCCAAATTGCCTCAAGTGTATCTAGGGTAACTCAAGCGAACAGGGTACCTGGAGCGCGAGAAATTAATTCGTTTTTCCCATGATTAAACTAGTTGACCCCAGCTGAACATGAGAAACTAGGAAAGGCGGAATTGAGATAACTAATTCACTGTTGATTGAGCGGAGCTCGGCGAAGCCGAGCGAAGCGTTTTTATTTTCTGTCTGGGAGTAAAAAGGTCGATGCCCTTCCGTTCGATCGTTCGTTCGGACCGACGGATCTCAAGAACCACTGAACGGATTTTAAATAAACTTTTTTGTTTGAAACCCTATCATATCAGAGTGTGCATCTGATATTTGGGATTAAAAAATTCTGAGTGGTTAATTAGTAATTAGCTAATTAGTTAATTTTATGCAGCTAAAATAGAGAATTTTGCAATATTTGTGTTATTTATTGAAATAGAATCGTTTCGATCAAACCGCTATAGGGTTTTTTGGGTCGAAGAATTCAAATATAATATTTTTACCAATGATAAAGCCCTATGCCCTATGCAATGTAGTTACAAGAACATAAAATTGAGTACATTCGTAATGCCACAGCCCAAGCTCCGCTCACAAATGTAGTTCCACTACCGACTAGTATTTAATAATGCCTTATACTAATAGTGTAATCTAATGGCTTCCTAGCCTTTTACTAGAAAGCGTAGACATTTTTGTTCCGCAAGAAAAACATCACATGCATTTTGTCCCGTCCGTCCATTTAAAAAAGGAACCGGAACCTAGTCTTCGAAATTTATATATAGTAAAACAGATGATGGAAGAAATGAAGGTATAGTGGATTTAAAATGCATTAAAAATAACTTTTACATTAAACTTAATGTATTGCGATGGTATTATTGCCTTTCTGAAACTTTAGAGACTGAGGAAGCTAATAATGTTTATTTATCGATCAAATATGTCGGTTTTTGGACATTCATAGCAAAAAATGTCTTCCACTATACACCATTGCGTATAATGCGTCATTGCGATATATATATCAGGGAGTAACCGGAATTCCGGTTCCGGCGAAAATCGTGTTCCGGTTGCGGTTCCGGCAAAGGGCAAATAGGAACACCATGTACCATAAGCTTCGCAACCGAAATACTTTTAGCATCCATATGACGACAATGATCGTTATATTGGCTCTGCTATAGACGCGTATTCGCAATACCAAGAGTTCAAAACGGAAGGGGACGATTTCCCGAGCTTTATATTATTTGTTATTTATATCCTGCGTTATATATCAGAGAGTAACCGGAATTCCGGTTCCGGCGAAAACCGTGTTCCGGTTGCGGTTCCGGCAAAGGGCAAAAACCATACCGGAACCGGAATTCCGGTTTAAAATATTTTGCAAGAAATTTTCCACATTTTTCCTTCATCTGTTTTCCAAACATGTAATATATGCACAGTGATCAAATTCCAATACAACCAAGCAAAAAAAAAGATTAACTCAGCAATTTACAGTGTGAAACGTAAGTAGTACACATAATTTCAGCAGGAATTTTTATGTTATCCTGCAGGAGTTTGTTAACAAAACAAAGCCAGGTCGATGCTTGTAGCATCAATTTTACACATTCAGAAGTCTGCATGGTATGTTAGATTTAAACCGACCCAACTCGGTAACAGAGTATGGATTATGTAGAAGTACTTAGTTGTAAGCTTGGGTAACATAAATTGCGTCAAGCACAAGCCATTGCGCTTGCAAATTCTGTAAATCAGTCTACATTGAAGTAAAGTAACGTTATCTGCAACGCAGCTAGAAATTGCGTCCTTGTCAATGAACTATATTCATTGAACCTGTGCGAGCAGTATAACAGTTGGTCTCATTTATAGCATTGTGATTAGAAAATTATCATCATTATCATCTAACTGACGGACACTGGTTGCCCAACGCTAGCCTGAACAGTGTCTCTATAACCTTCCATTATTTTATCTTAGAACCATATAAACCAATAATGTCAAGTTTGCTACAAAATAACAGGTAACAAGCGTATGTGTAGTAAAGGGAGGCGACTGGAAACAGAGAGGAACTGTTCTACAGAGCGAAAGTGTTTATTTTACGCTTCATACGTTATAAGCACATTCGTTTTGACGCAATATACGCAAGATGTATAGTGAAAGGCATTTTTTGCTCTGAAGGCACGAAAACTGACATATTGATCGATAAATAAACATCATTTAGCTTGCTCGGTATCTTTAAAGTTCCACAAAGGCAATAATGCCATCGCAATACATTAAGTTTAATGTAAAAGTTATTTTTAACACATTTTAAATCCACTGTACCTGCATTTCTTTCTTAATCTGTTTTACTATATATACTAAGATTTCGAAGACCAGGTTCCGGATCCGGTTTAAATGGACGGTTCCGGTTATTCCCTGATATATATATAACCGGAACCAGGACCCGGAACCTGGTCTTCGAAATTGATATGTAGTAAAACAGACGAGAGAAGAAATTGAGGTACAGGGGATTTAAAATTAAAAATAACTTTTACATTAAATTTAATGTATTGCGATGGCATTATTGCCTTTCTGATGCTTTAAAGAAACTGAGGAAGCTAATAATGTTTATTTATCGATCAATATGTTGGTTTTTGGATACTCAGAGCAAAAATGCCTTCTACTATGCACCCTTGCGTATACTGCGTATCAAATTGAATGTGCTTACAATGTATGGAGCGTAGAATAAACACTTTCGCTCTGTACCCAGTCGCCTCTCTTTACTACACAAACGTTTGTTACATGTTGTGACTTACAAAGTTTACAAGCGCACTGGGTGGTGCTTGACGCACTTTATGTTAGCCAAGCATATGATAAGTACTTCTACGTAAGCCATACACTGTTACCCAGTTGGACCCATTTAATTCGAACGTAACCCGGAGATTTCTGAATGTGTAAAATAGATGCTACAAGCATCTACCTGGCTTTGATTTGTTAATAAATTCCTGCAGGTTAATATGAACCATTGATACTGAAATTATGTGCCATACTTACGTTTCGCTTGGCAAATTGTTTAGTTAACCTTTTCTTTTGCTTGGTTGTATTGGAGCTTGATCATTTTATAATATATATTACATATGTTTGGATCAGAGATGAAGCAAAAATATAGAAAATTTTTTTTAATCGGAGTTTCGGTTCCGGTATGGTTTTTGCCCTTGCCGGAACCGCAACCGGAACACGATTTTCGCTGGAACCGGAATTCCGGTTACTCCCTGATATATATATCATGGGATGTTGACTATCGTGATATATTGGGTGCTTATGGTCTTACATTCTCATTTGTGAGCATGGGATCAAAATAATATGTACAGCGATTTCTTGTTTAGTGATTATGTAGGTACAGATGCCCAGTTTTGAAGGGGCTGTTGGACAACCATATCCGGTTGAGCCGATTCTATCAAAATGGGGCCTTACCCTCCACAAAACGTGGCTATAATATTGTGCTTTGTTTCACCCGAAAGTTAGAGTGGTATGGTATAAAACGCCTGTGATATATAACACAGATTAATATTAGTGTCTGAGATGTGCCATACTCTTCTGTAAACGCGCTTTGTGATACTAACTGCTTATTGATTCTTGCTTTAGATTACGATCAGCGAAGCAATTCAAGCTGTCGTGAAAGCGATGAATTTCAAAGGTGAAATCGTCTACGATACGACAAAATCAGACGGTCAGTACAAGAAAACTGCTTCTAACGCGAGACTGCGAAGTTATTTGCCTGATTTTCAGTTTACGCCGTTCGATGAAGCTGTTAAGTCAAGCTGTGATTGGTTCGTAGAAAACTATGAGTCAGCTAGAAAATAGGTAGAGAGATATAGCTTAACTTTTGCCTTATTGTAAAAGTAAAATATTGGAATATAATATTGCCATGCACAAGACCTAGAGAAGGTCTATGATTGGGATGAAAACAATGAAATCCCATGTAATCCATCCTGAGAAACGATCCTTTGATTTTTGAATCATTTCGAACTACCTAGTGCAGATAATTTTTATAATACCGCATGTCTCTCCACAAACATGTATACTAAGTATATATACTAAAGTGTATGCTAAACTCTTTATGATAAACTTAACGATTCACAACTTGTGGCTGACGTCATTGGGCATTAATGGTTAAGATTTGTACATGATTATATTATTATTTATTGGATTGTGTCTTATTGTTAATAATATATTAACCTATTTTGTTTCTTTACCCTAAGCTATAACGCTTATACTTAGGTTAACTTTTACGCGTACACTGAAGAAAAGCTCAATTATTATCAGAATGTCACTATGTATATGAACACTGGCTTTCTAGACTCGCTCGCCATAAAAGTGTAATATCTCAAACTTATACAGTACGCGCCAGAAATGGCCGTCGCATATCGACCGAGCGAGTTCTATCGAGTTGCGAGCGAATGGCTCGCCAGAGATTTCGAAATTATTTACATTAATAATAAATTCTATTTTTAGCACAAATTTATCTCGAATGATAAGCGAGCGAGCGACAGTCGTTTTTGGTGGGTATTGTACTTTTGATATTATTTTTAAAATAATACCTTGTGATTCTAGAAAATTTAAACTTCGACTAGTATTTGTAAAGTAATACTTAATAGTTTGGGCATGAAAATTATAATCTGTAATATTCTGAAATTCAAATTACTTAGGTTTTGTGTGTATTACTCAATATACTACTATATTTCTGTGGAAAAATTTGATTTAACTAAAATGCCATCATGGGAGTTGCTGTTCCCCGCAGTTAGCCGATCGTTTAATGTATCTATTGTTGGGACTATGTTAATTAAAACTCAGAATTTGGTTGGACGCTGTTCTCCAGTGTTTCGAATGTAATACTCTCCACAGTGTTTCGAATGTAATGCTCGAACAACTAAAAACGCAATAATAATACATCTACTGTTTCAGTTCGTATCACTAAACATTTTCCTACAACGGGGCTGTGTGATCAATACAGCATATTTTTAGCAAAATGTTACTTTTAAAATAATTAACTTTAGTTTCTTTCTTAAAGCCTACATGGTATCGTAATTTTCGCCTTATGTGTAATATTAATCATATACTCCTAACTTAAGACATGTCGGCATCATCTGTGATATTTTGCTTTGCTCATTGATACACTTTGTTTATTATATATAATATATATCTAAAGTATCTTATAATTGCTTATTCCTTCTATAGGCTTATAAACGGCTTACATGATATTTTTTGTGTCCTTCACAATTGTATTTCATATTTATTCTCGAATTTTTTTTGGTGTGGTAGTGCAAATGTGTGGGATTCTCGATCGACCCTCGCTTGATATTTGTCAGAGATTTTGTCGAGATTTTCGCAGATTAAGAGTTTTTGCATAATTACAAATCATGCCGTGCCAAGACGTTTTTCTGATATTGTTTACGAATATCCAATATTTTGGCGTTGTTTAATGAATTCTGCAGGTCAAATGCATTACGGACCGCCGTATTTTGCTAGTATTGTCAAAAGGATTAATTAAAATATTTATTCTAAGTCTTCACTGGCTTAGAATAAGCACTGTTCGGATCAGTGATAGGTAGCTTCTCGAACTTCGTTGAAACACGCAGTAAAGCTCTGTTTAGTTTAGTCTTATCATGATGCGGCACAGATTGTCAAAAAAACAATGTACCTAGCCAAAACGGATATTAGCTTAAGAAATACCAATTTGGAGCATTTGTATTAATAAAGCCAATGTTAACAAAGTATTGAAATGTTTTTGTAGAACATATAACTAGACTGGCACGTGTACCCACAAAACAGCAAGGCTGTAATAGCTTGTTAAATCGCTTTTCAAGTCTCCCATGTTCTTCAAAAAATTTCAATCCTTTGTTAGAGTTGACTGTCAATGAAAAAATGGCCAAAATTTTCGTTTATTCAGCTTATTTCCGTTTTGGTTATGAACTTTTAGTCAAGATTTATATTTTTTGTATGCAAAATGATTTTAACCATTAATTGCTACTATTTGTAATACTAAAATTACACCTTAACGCCTGAAAATACTTCTACTATTTTATAGTCAAAGCAGATATAAATATGGAAATTTTTCTCCCTTTTACTTTGAAATTTTCCCTGAGAATGAACATGGGCCCTTCACCGAAGTTCCTCCTCCGTCCACTCTTCGACAGTCCAGAGCGGCAGTGTGATTTTTAGCACTGTGCGAGTATTTGTGCAGCTATTGTAAAGTGCTTTTTGTTAAAATCAAGGATTTTATATTCCGCGCAAATAATATGGAATCGGCGGTAAAGAATGAACCATTTTTTTGCTAATAAGATGGTTGGCATTGTACTGCAAACGATTCAGTTCGATTTAAGGACAGGCGGTGTTGAATATTTTATATATGACCGGGATATTTGATATTTACACCTTACTAATATATTTCCATTGAAAGATGTTTGTTGAGCTTTACTTGAAACTGTTGTTGTATTGTGCCGTACCTCTATATCTGACATAATATAACATAATGGTTTGGTTTACTTTTGCCTCTATATATCGGTTTCGTTCGTATAGATTGGCATATTTGTCGCAGCGCTCGTGGTGTGGTGATATTTCGTTGTTATTTGTTCGCTTTGCAAGGTTCCTTAAGGGACCGAGTAATAAAGCTGCTAAATAGCGTAGTGCCTAGTGTACAAGCTTGTACCCGAGAGATCTAGGGGACAAGGGATGAGGTTTCTATGATTATCTTTCGGTCTCATTGACTCGGTGCCCCAAGGCCGATCCCGGTGCGCCCCATGATAATTGTGCTATATTAATGTCGTTGGCATTCATTGTCATCTTATAAAGAAGGTAGTTTGTGTTGCATGTCCGGACAGGTCGGGAGGTGATGCGAAATCTTAACCCAAAATTTGAACAGGGGAGTTTTTGTATTAATTCAGATTTCAAGGACCTGTTCTGGCATGCAGCTGAGGTATCAATAAATCCGGGAGTGAAGCGAGAAAATTAAAACTCACAGGAAAGAAAGGTAACAAAAGTTATCCACAACGCCATTTTCACAGGGCCCACTCAAAAGCGAAAATTTTCTTAATCTTAGGCAGGCAAGGCCCATCGGGCCTAGTTTATTGCTATAAGGGACCTATTAGGCTTATAAATTGTTGGTTCGGTCATTTTATCTCCTACCCCTAAGTACTTACGGACACTCAACTAAGCGTTTAAACACCCAATTTTCAACGACCCAAATCTCAATCGAAATAACCAAAACTCCCCAATTTTTCGGTCCCCACACCTCCACAGGGTCTTACCTTAACTATCTAATGGAAAATCGGGGCCACTTAACTTAACCGGTCCGAGCAGGACCCCGATAACCCTCCCGGGACACCAAAATTTTCTGTTTTCGACTCACAAAATGGCCTCTAACAGGCCACCTATAGGAGATATATTAAATTTGACATTTTCGGCAGTAGGCGACCTGGTCCCGCCCCCGGCCGCCTACTGTTTTCCGTTGAGTAGCAATAGTCAAAAAACGTCATTGGTACATTTCTGGCGCCCTGGGCGCTCGTATAACTTTCCTCTTGAAAGTTTGCTCGCCGACCAGCGCGAGGTTTGCTAATGTTGGCATCTCTCGGCCACTGTCCACTGCTGCAATTGTTTTCCCCAGCGATAATAGTTGGTGGAGGGGCTGTTGTGAGCAGCGTTGCTTTGTTATTTGTTTTTATTAAATATCACTGCTGTATATACGTTGGTTCTTTGTGTGTTCGTTTAAATTTTGTTTTCGCATAGCTTATCTTGTATTTATATAGTCATGTCGGTTTGCAGACGAATTTAAAATTTTAAATTTTAATGGTGAAGAGAGCTGAGGAACCCCAAACACTCCAGAGGGGGTAAACTGCGATATAAAAGGAATAGGCCCGACGCAGCGTCGGAGCCAGTCGAGTTGTAGCACAGACCAAGTGGTCTGTTTTTGGAGTCGGGCGGTTGTCGCCCTTTTAGCTGTAAGGTTTTAAAGATTTTGGTTTTTCGCTTGCTTTGTTTTCCTTTCCTAGGGGTGTCTCCTACTGTGTAGCACAGGACGGAGCCCCCCTAGTGACTCTTCAAAGTTTCGAAATTTAGTTGGCCGGGGCTGCTCTTGCGCGTGCGGGCGCGTCCGACGGATGCTCCGTGCACTCGCAAGCGCAGTCCCAACAAAATCGAGAAGGTCAGGCGTTAAGCTGCTCGCAACTCGCAAACGCTCGACTGGTTCCCCGCTCGCCGGATCGCCATTTTGTTTTAGACCCGGGGGGCGAATTTTAGTGATGTGAAAGGGTTAAGGGGATAAGAAGTACACAGGAAGGGGGGAAGGACACAGGGACACGGGAGGGGTAAGGTGTTTAAAATAAGAAACTAGTAGCGTGCTGACCTGGAGGCAGCCGCTAAGGCAGATGAGAATTGAGCATAAGTGTAAGTCAGTGCTAGGCTACCCCGTCAAAATTACGAGCATTTAATCCCCGAGCGTTTCACTTAAGCGTTCCTGTCAAGTCTTCTCAAAAACACAGTCTTCCAGGCCGTTTAGACACGGCAGAAGACTGTAATAATTTGCATCAAACAGCTTAGGACCCCGACGCAAGTTGGCATTATAAAACAATTCTAATTTTTCCAACGACCCTCAAGAGACAATGGAGCTTCTTTTCGCTCGTGCTCCATCCGCGCTAACTCTCGAAGTCATAGCTTGAGTTGAGTCTAAGTTATAGAAAAATCTACAAGAACAACCCCAGGTCACACGACTTAAAGACCCAGTATTGGGGAAGTAGAGCGAGCTGGACGGACGCAGTCATTTGCACGCAGGAAGCACTTTAAAGAAATAAAGAACGGAACCCCTGACGCTAGCCCCAGAAATTCGAGCCTCTACTCTGAGATTCGTTCCGCTCCGAAGAAAAATTCAGTCAATTAACCCCAAAAATCCAGACGGGTCTCAGGCCGTTTAGACACGGTAGAGCACTCCGTCACGTATTTTTACAATGGACCAACTATCGACGGGTCGATACGGCTGCTCCATAGGGAGTGACGTATCAGGACCTTTCGTGCGTTGTTTTCCCCACTTCTCGCGATTTTGCAAATCTACTATTCTAACCATGCAGGGGCATCCGAAGTGTTTTCAAACTCAAAACCATCACTGCCGTCTTTTGGCTTTTGGTTCTCAAACTAAGCAATTCGCCGAGGGCGCAGCAGCGTGCGCTCTATTCACGCTTGTAAATGACTGCGGACCTCCAATTGAAGCAAAGGCACTCAGGAGTGAAGTACCCAAACCAGGAAGCGAGACGGAGCCAGCTGCGATGTATAGCTGAGTCAAATTCTAAATAAATTCTCGTGACCGCACCCGTAGGTTGAGCGACGGCCCTGAGAAGTGTACAAACGACTGGTCCCCAAGCTTTCCATGGAAAAAAATCATTGGCGCGGACCCACAACCCGTTTAGACACGGGGGGTCTTAAAGAGCGCCCTGTTTTCATGTCAAATTAAATATTCCAAATTCAAAAAGGGCAAGCAAAGTCCGGGAGACGCGGCAGCGCCTTTCCCTTTTTGACGACGACCCCGGTTTTCTATCTGACCCTGGCGCAGGCAGGTTTTTTCAATTAAATATCAATTTTGGAAATCCGCAGCTGACATCCGGATTCAGTGAACGGTCCTCACCTGGATGAAATACGGATTGAAACGAGTGTTTAACAATGATAGCATAGAGTGTTCTACAGGCAAAGTAGACAAAGAAGTCGACAAGGAAAGTTTACACCTGTGTACTGTCAGGCGGGTAACACGGTGCCTGGGGCATAAAGTGTAAGCGCAAGCTGAACTGAACTTTTCACGTTCCCATCGGGGGTCTGATTAGGATTCACCTCACTGTTTGAATTCACAACGGGGTGCCCTGCGCGGTACCCGACTTGTCAATTGTGTAAACAATTTGCATATATTCATAAGCGCATGAGTGCATATGCTGTACAGGAATAAAATGTTCGAGTGTTCAATAAATCACCTAGCGATATGTTCAATCCGATTTAGGAGTTCTCTTGCAATGAGAAGAGAGTAAAAAGTCTCCATTTGGCTCGCTACCTGGCAGTTTAATAATCAGAGTCGCAACCGAATACGATCTTTAGGTAGTCCCGCAAACCAAATCAGGCTTTACCCATTAAGAAATTGGTAATAGCCCTGGATCAAAATAGAAAAATTTCACCACCATTTAGGATCAAGGATTTATATAGGATTGAGGGAAAGGCGAGTCAGCCTTATTACCTGTGAGCAGGCTTAGGGGTTGACTCTCCCTCAGGGGGACCTTCATACCACTAGATACGTGGGCCAAAATAGGGGCCAGGCCGAACACCCTGGTTAACCCGCCGGCAGCCTGCTAAGCTAAGCGGTTCCCTTAGGTCATCGTATAGATCACCGGGGAGTCGTAGAAGCCGGGGTTGTCCGGGCACCACACCAGAAAAACGGTGGTGCAGCTGGGATCCCTTAGGCACAGAACTGGTCCTAGTACAACTGTACATATTCACTCATCCTAAATAAGGTTCATTTTTTCTGTAAAGGGTGAATTCTGTTTTTTAGCAGAAGTTTGAAAAATGTGCGCGCTTATGGGTTCGTTTCCATATGCCAGTATACCTTGTTGACCGAATTAACAAGGCTTAGTGCGAATCTTACTCTTCTCATATGTTGAACCATACGTGCATAAATGGTCTTTTGGACAGGCCATTAAAATCTACATCTTTTCCGTTCACAGTATTTGAAGAAACTTCACAAAATATAAATTTCAAAGGTTTTAAATTTCTATTGTTAAAAGCTCTAGCGTGAAGTAACCTTTCACAGGCAAATTTCCGACAAGGGCCAGGCAATGTCTACATTTTGCAGTAACGGTATTATAGACCACGACAGTTCAAAGCGCTGAAGCCGTAATTTTCTTGGCAGTACTCAATTTCGTTCTCCAATGACACAGCTGTGCAAATTCACAATTTTGTCACCTTTATATAACCACTCTATAGTTCACAGGTCCAACTTAACCTTGAACTCCAGGGTATGCAGTAGAAGACAAACTTCCATATACTTAAAAGTTAAGTCGCCCAAAAATGGCTAACGGTAGCCGATTAGCCACAAGTGAGTCATATCGAAAATTTCAGTAATATTTAACACGTCAGTACATGCGATATTATACATACTCCTCAGTAAAATTTGGACCAAAACGTACGTTAGCTGACGCTAAACACTTCATTTTTAGAAATACATATATAATATAAAAATATGTCTTCTCCATCTTTTATAAACAGTATGTAACGATTTGATCAGCTTTTTATACATATCCACCTTAAAATACAAACAGTTGAAAGCATCGTGCTACGTTCTTGCCAGGTCAAAATCAAGTTCGTAATAAGAATAAATCTGCCAGCCTGAAATAATGTAATCGGCCGCCTGATGGCTGTCAACAACTGAATTATATACACGTCTACAATTCCGCGGCTAACACAAAAAAATATTGCATACATAGGTGGACACACAAACATTACCGTGTAAACGAGAAAAGGCTAATCTCCAAATTTCGTGTTTTGACATACGGATAATTTTTCGCCTTGCTCCCTGCCTTCCTTATCTACTATCTCAAATTTAAGAAGCAAGTTATATGTACGTACGTCTTGCTATGATGCCTTATTGGAAAACTAGATCTTAACACTGCCGGTGTCGTATTGTATTTATA
>JASANE010008240.1:0-37064 GCA_030248225.1 Trileptium ribeirensis | reverse complement strand
AATAGGGTATAAAAGGTGCCGCACGAAACTTGCAAATTAAAAGTAACATGGCACTTCCGTCGCAGTGTATTATTTTATTAGTTTTGCACATGGAACACAATTAACTGGTATGGACGAAAATTTAACGGTGTCGAAAACACTACCAGGGAATAAAAATATCTCAGGGTAATCGCTGTTTGAGTAATGCCAGTAATGCGTGTAATTAGTTGCTATGGACAAGAACTGCGTCAAAAACAATATCAAGGCTCGATAGTGGGGTGCAACTAACAGCTGGGAGCAGCCCCTGGTTGGGCATTGAGTGCCCGATAGTACGGACGTGCAAATTGTGGAATTCTTACGATAGCACGAGCTGTATTATCGCTCGATAAACTGATACATATTGTACAAAACCACGGTCTGATAGACGTATTAGTCCTAATCAAGAAACCAAATCGCAAGAAATTTTAGCAGTATGTCATCACCAAGACAAAATATACAAGATTATACTTCATTTTTGGTGCATATGGCGTGGGTGTCTTTCTGTATATTACAAAGTACACTATTGTAGCAGTAAAAATTTCTAAATGGCAGAATGTAAATTGTACTTGTCCGAACAGCGCATGTAAAAAAACTATCAGCTTTTCTGTGTCCTAATAAAGAGGAATAAGAAATTGAAATCGGCCGGAAAAACTTATGTTCTCTCATTTTTAATACAGATCGGAGGAAGTATCAACAACATTAACAACATCATCAACATCGTTAAACTATATTGCCAAAATCGCCAATGCAATACTCACTGGAAAACATTAATTTCGGTGGTATAAGCTTAGTAATGATTGTTTACAAAAATTAACTTCAAATTAAATTATTGAAAACCAATTCCGCTGGGTGCAATGTTATGGTATTTTTTACAGAAAATGATTGCGATACTTTCGTAAAAAAATTTTACTTAAGTCATGAACGAACTATAAACCTATTTGTCATCATTAATGAATCTGTCAAACTTACTGTTGGATCCTGATGAATTTTTGTTTTGATGTCTCCAAAAAGATATTCTGCAACGAAAAGCAACATTATAAGAACAAAATGTATAATGTACAATGTGGAATTGAAATATTTATAATTTTCAACAATTATTGTGGTGTATCACACTTGCTATCGAACAAAAAATTTATCGATATCCATCCATCCAAAGATGAGTTATGAATGAGAGCTACAGACAAAAAATAAATTTTCATGATTTCCCTAGTTCCCCAGTGGAGACTCCGCCCACTTACCTCGCTCCATTTCAATTAATATAGTTTTATTTGGTTGTGAATGTTCGTTAGCATATTGCATGTTTCTCAAGAAAGTAATTTAGTTAGCTGTATTGAAAGCTATTTAATACAATCAGCGATTACCATATCCATACACATCAATATCGAAGACAATTTATTATCGTTGCAAATACTGTACTCAAAATAACTATATAAGTAATAGCTGTGGCATGGTACGCCTCGCATTCAAAGATTTGTATAAGTGGACGAGAGAAGTTCAAACAAGTGCAATAGTGCGAGTTTGACTAAGTAATACTGCACAATCGTGTACCAAATTTCTGAGTCTATGAGATAAGCGTTGGTACAAATAACTTATGATAGGTGTACCATAGTTTTATAAAACGCAACAAACTGTAGTGCAGCATAAAATCACTGCAATTGTTCGCCAAGATATTTAATGTGTTTCAAACACGTCCAATGGTAGTATTTACACGCCACACTGTTAGCATATAGCAAAATGCGGGTTCAAAGTGCTGCTCGCGAACCAATTAAAACTTAACCGAATTTGTCGTCAACACATATAAAATTAGCTGTTTCAGTATCTTAAACATCTGTACAGCAAGGGCGCACCTAAGAGGTCAGTCAATTATTTTGATTCCAATAGTCAATAAAAAATTTTGCGCTATAGGGAGAAAAACATGAAATTTAACAAAATACCTATTCTACAAGTTATGAAAAATTTCATCACTAATTCATAAACACATTCATTTAGACCCAACGCTTATCAAAATTCAGAATGCAATATAATATTCAGTTGTACAGTGTATATAAAATAATTATTTCTTTTTTATTGCGCAAATCTAACGGAACTTAGAAAGCAATGCTTCTAATTTTATTTCTTTGGAATTGACGTACACCGGTACGCATCCAATGCTTTGCAATAGTTTGATCTCATCCAACAATATACAGCGATATAGATGTAAAAATAGAAGAGAATAAAATCCTTATTACTTTTTTGTATCCAAGCAGCTCGTCTTCCCACGGAGTATAATTCTTCTATAATATAACAGTTATAATAATCAAACAAATAATCACTATAGTTGCCAGAATTTCATTTTGCGGTTATATAGTTCCACATTTTTATTATGTTTATCTTTAGTTTCTATTTCTTCATATCTTCACCACTGTGGTTAGCGGTTAAATGAAATTGCCACAATTAAGCAGACTGGCGTCTTAAATTAAGAAACACGAAATTGACAAATTAATGTCGCGTGAAGTTAGTTATATTTTCAGCTTACGCTTGGCGAACAACAGTTTCAAAATGCAAACAATAGTTTTACAATGAATGACCGTGGGCTTAGGAGATTGTGTGCATATTTTCGCGCGTTCAATTGAGTGTCGTAGCACGAGTTTAAACGCGTAAGATGCAGAACCATGCTTCGAAATCTCTCAGTACATGCCTAACTGCACTAAAACTAGGTGCTGATGTAGCTGCCACATATCTCAAGGTCAAGGTCTTAGAAGGATAACACTGTTCTACATTCACCGCTGTGTAAACTTGGTGGCAATAATAATAAGTGTGCTAGTTTGCTGTTGTGACATGTATCCATCTAGATACACATTGTATTACAGATCACATCTTATCCTTTAATCGTTGCCGCAGCGCTTATGTCACCTACAATCATACGATCATAAAGAAGTTTGTAAGAAAAATGTCGAACTAATGAGATAGAAATTGATATTTTTGGCATTCATATGGTTTTAAACCGTAGATATTTAAAAATTCAGGATAATTCTCGCTTGTTTATATGAAGGTATTCTCATTCGTATTTATTAGTGTTTTGATGCAACTCACATTTTCAAATCAATCACCACCACGTATCTTTCGTCATTCCGACGTCAATTAATCTGCGTTTGTATTAATCAATCCAACTCTACCCAAGATTTGAACTATCTTATTTCACAGTGCAGATATAGCAACAACAAAAAACATAGTACAATTTTTGTTGTATGCAATAATAAATTGAAATACAGTCATTAGGCATCGTGAATAAGATACATTAATAAAGATTTTAAACTGAAAGAGCTAATTTCCATCTGATTATAAATTTCTTTCGAAACTGAGATATTTCCTTAAATATACTTTTCCAAGCCTCTGCTTGAAAATTTTCGAATTTTCCGCTAGTATCAACGGTTCTCTGTCAACATGGCTGGGAAATGAATTCCAGCTGTCAATTGTAGCAAAATTACACCTATATAAATTTGTCCTAATTTTGCGTTTAATTAGTTTATTACTATGATTACGCTTTAGAAAAGCTGAAAATATTAAAATTGACCACTGAATTTTTGCATTTAAACATGAGAATTAGGTCTGCCTTTAAACTCTATTGGCTTTAAATGGAGATACAATAATCTATTTTAATACGATGTCGGCTTAAGGCGTTGTACGTCTGGTATGAGTATGTAAAGATAGGACGCACGTAAGTAATGAACGCAAGAATCATTACGTCAATATGACATATGAAAAACAACGGTATAAGTAACACGGTTTTGCCTTTGAAACTGTGATTCTTATATAGTTGCCAAATTTCACATCACTGCAAATAGTTATTCGTAACTCGCGAAAGTAGTTTGTGTCTGAGATGGGAAGTTGACATGTAAGTATAATAGCCATGCTTTGGGCCAGTTGTACAGATATGTAATATGGTACATTTGGGAATTGAGATTTTTAGTTGCCATGAGTTTGACCAGAAAAAATTGAGTCTAATGCCGTCTGGAGGCACGATGCAAAAGGATAGCTGTCATCCAGAAGTTTACAAGATACATTATAAACACGGTTAATAATATCATTGATATATAAAAGAAAAAGTGTAGGATCTAAAACCCTACAACTTATCATACGCGTCTGAAAAATATTGTTAGCACCAACTCGATAACTGCGTTTAGACAAAATGACAGAAAGCCACTTCCATGTGTTTCCTTTAATAACGTAACAGGACAATTTAAATAGTTTTGTACGCGAAATCAATATACATAATATCAACCCGTGACCCATTGACTCTATATGTTGCCCAATTATTACAACTATCAGTGGATTCTAAAAACTGGGTACAAGCCGAATTTTTGGTCACGAACCCTTGTTGATTTTGGTATATCCGATTCATTTTGTTTCAGGTAACCTGTAATTACACTACTGGTAATAGATTCCATTACCTTCTTGCCCCAATTTGAGAGCAGGGAGATGGGACGTTAATTGCGCGGATCGGATGGGTCAAATTCTCTAAATATTGGAATAACATCCGCGCACCGCCAGGAGTCCGGCAACACGCCATTTAGAAACGAATATTCGAATATATAGCCAAGCGGAAAACATAATAAATCTCGCAACAGGTGCAAGAAAAATGGTGACATTTATTCTGGAGAATGGCTATGTTTAGGTTTCAATCGATCGATAAAGAGATGCACTACTTGCGGTGAAAATGAAACCAGAGTTAGTCAGCTTAATGGCTCAATTGCTGGTGTGCATGGTATATGGCCATTGTCATTGGCGTAATGAAAAACTATCAGCAAACATATTAGATCGCGTAATGTCGTTTGTACAGAAGCTGCCGTCGCTTCTTTTCAGGTCACTAACCCCCGATTTTACGTTACGACGAGTATTTACGCACCTATACAGGTTGCTACACTTGACGCTTGAAATATTATTATCTGGTGTAACGCACTTGCACGCACTTTGTTTATTCTTCAACCTGAACAAGCACCTAGCAAGTAATGTTCCGCTGAATGCAATTGGATTAAAACGATAATGGTATATGCGTATGGGAGGGTATAAATATTGATTGATGAAAAATTAATTGCAATTAGTTGCCCCAATTAATTGATCCTAATGATTGGTCCTGATGTCCTAATTATTTAATTGATTGGTTGAATTTTATTAAATTGCAAATAATTGGAATATGTGCCACGTGCTTAGTCAGAGTTCTATTTCAAGGGGAACAACCCAAACTGAGGGGAGAGGTACAAGCCGATTTCAAAAGGTACAAATGTTTTTTTTATTTATAAAATGTTTAATTACGTAAAAATTTCCCAACAGTTGTAAAAGTAAAAAAAACAATTACAGGAAATATTTGCATCAAAACAACTCATAGCCGAATGAAACAAATTCAATTCAATTCTCCCAGTTACACCTGTTGGATACAAATAAAAGCCTTTCAGTTTATGAATATATATTTTCCAACTGCTCTTTCAGAGGTGCCAACACAATCTCAAGGGTTACGTTGCCCCTCCCCACGTGCCCCCTGACTAATTGCCAGTCAAGTGCTTTGACGCAAGCAACACCCAGTGAAGAGAAGATTTAGGGCATACATACAGCATGTTTTAATTGATGTTTATATTTTTAAACGTTCCGCAAGAATATTTGTTTTTTGTATATGTAATATGACATGCGATGCATATGATTAATATGATCTGTGATGCAAATTATTGGTAATCTCGCAATTTTTCACAATCTCTGCGTATATGCCTATAAACATTTCATATGCGTGCGTGCAAAAACATTCCAGACTGCGAAGCGGTATACCGGTATATGGATAGTATTAGCTTACCATTTGAGATTTTAGAATGAAACCGTGTGAGCAGTAATACTGTTACAACTATCGCATTGTGTTACAGCTCATTGAAACGCTATCGTTTCCGCGCTGCTTGCAACTTAAAAGCATAAAACTAAATAAATATATTTGTCGCGATAAAGACAGTCCAAGCGAAAAATTCTTATTCTTGTGCCATTTCTACGGTTTTCAAAATAAAAGCTTACCGTTTGTTCGGCGTTCAAAATCTAAAAAGGCTTGGCACTATTTTTTCTTTGCGGACTTTACCTACTTTTTAGCTTCCAAAGCCTCAAACTGGATCCCGCTGACTCGTTTCCATCTCTGTTATATACCGTTCCTTTTTAAATCAACAATACAAATCTTACAAATTTAATCTTCCAGTTTAATGCACCTTCTATAATGCACTACTTTAATTGGAAAGACGGATATGATTCTACCGAACCAACTTCTTTGACCTAAAGCCTACTATCTTACAACAAGCTATTGTTAACTTAAATGTGAAACTTGTTGTGGCGCTTCGCGCAACGCCATACATGGTCATAGGAGGATAGGGGATTATCCTTCTGAGGCATCGGATTCCGTCTCGGCGCGAAGCGGTAATCATCTTTTCGGAAACTGCTCCAACTCACCCCACGCCCCACCCCCGTGACGTTCCCGCTGGCACCAAAACATGGAGGTTTAAGATGCCACAATTCCCCGCCGGCCTGCTGACCCCGCCTAACAGGCCGGAGTACGATCCTATGAGCCGGCTGTCCACTTTCGGGGATCTTTGACCTTGAGAATGTATACTGAAGACGTGTTTTAAAGGCCTTGACAAGTTATAAAGTCTTTATTTTTATGCTATAACTTTCCTTCGGTGCTTAATCTACACTTATTTTAGACAAAAAATTTGCGAATTTTATTGGGTACAAATATATATGCTTTAAATATTTAGAACCTGGTTTTAGGCGTTGAGCTGCTTCGAAATCTTCCCTTGTTAAAAACGTGTCATATCCTTCCGTTTCATCTGAAATAAAAACGTACTAAAATATATACATATATCTAAAAAGATATGCCATTGCAAGGTAAGCTTTAAAACATAACGATAGAACGTGGTATAAAGTTCAAGTTTTGTGCAAGGTCCTCGGAGCGCCGAAGTTTAACTCAATTTACACGGAATGAAAGTGTTCGACGAATAAAAACAAGGATGCGGCCGCAATAGTCATGGAAGATTCTAGGAATGCCGAAATTTAACTGATTTTCCGCTGAATGAAAGCTTTTACACGATGGTTTGTATCCGTTGTTCAGTGACCTGTTTTGGCTCGCAATGTTCTTTTCTCGTGATGGTACTGCAATTATCAAAGGCAAACGCAGTTTATGTGGGATCTCCGACAGGATGTTCCATGGTATGGTAAAAATAAAAATAAATTCATTTACACTTCTCGCTCTAAAATGAGTGTTTTCTATATATATAGCCGTTTTGATTTCACATTTTGTGCGAAAACAGCTATAAAATTCACCAAAACGCTTTTGATTCCCTGAAAGTTAAATTAATTCGCCAAATCGAACATAGTGAAAAGATTTAAAGGCGTATAAATATAAAACTGTTTTATTTCACGAAACCGATCAGTTAAGCCGATAAAAAGCGAATATAAGTGATATATTGATTCGATTTGTACTATTTCACCAACAAACATGACTTTAAATTCATAGACTGAATTTAATCTTACACTATTTCGACTTCATTTGTGACAAAAGAAATTAACTTTACTAAAATCTGATTTTGCTAACTGTAAAAACACTTTTTGAGCCAAAAGTGAAGTCCAGACATAGCCAGACATATATAAAACTGATTACAAAGTCGGTTTTACATATTATTATATCGCTGCACCATTTTATCATAATTCCTGAACTACTGCGCACTGTGACGAATGCAGAATTTTACACGAGGAGACTACAGATTTTTGACACCTAAAAATTGTGCATGGCACTCTAATGTTTCCAAACTTAAATCAATGGCGGATCACAATCATTTTCTACCTATACTAACTGCCGATAAACGAAACAGTAATCAACAAATATTCCACTAGTCAATTAGCTTCGAATTATATGAACAAAGCATCATTGCCACTTTCTTTTACAACGGAGATCTGCTATATGCTGCAGGTTTGCTAAAGGCTACTTGGTCAAGTACAGTACAACATTACAAGCTATCAGCTGCGCTCTATCGCATTCTATTTCGCCTACTAGATGCGTGGCTGGTTATGTTGGGTTCTCAATCGTTTCAAGGAACAACCATATTTGAAAATTGCATTAAAGTACAACGTCTGAAGCAGAATAAGATGAACTCTATGCGAAGTACCGATCTAGGATAGCGATAAATCAGGTTCGTCTGTACAATACAAAACTGCAATATTTACGGATCAGAAAAATAATCCGTTTTACTGTACCTAAGTTATAAGCCATAACAATAAATTGGCATGACTGTAATACTAATTTTATGAGAAAGGCCTTTCTAATGTTATTTATGTAATGTGTCGTAATTTTATAAAGACTGTGCAAAAATTACCCTATCTATCATAAAGTTAAAATGGTAACCGTAAAATTCTACGGTACGGCCATAAATAGCAGCTTGGGGGGTTCGTTTTTGTAGAAAAATCCAGCCGGTTGGTGCAGATTTATACCTGTATAATCAAAATACAATTGTGTTGGAAAAATGCACTGAAATCAGTGAACCTTTGTGAAAATATAGAACATTTCGTTTAAACAAAACGTTTTGGATTAGCACTTTTGACGTTTTCGTTTATTATTCCAAAGGACTAAAGGGCTATTGCAGTGTGAATATGTCATAGGTTTCCACCTCGAGATACTATTTTCTGCGAAAATGTGAGCCTAATCTTTTAATCCTTATTGGTTGTTAAAACGAAATAAACTATTTTGAGGTTATTTTGATGTAATAGGGCGACTGTAATACTCTTGCTTGTCAAATGGCGTGGATATAAGCAACATATGTAACCTTATATGCCGTTCCTGAATGTGCTGAGAAAAACTTAGTTGCAGCGTCCAACCCGTTCAGGAAGTTACCGATGTTGCAGTGAGATTACGGCATTTACTAACCAAATATCTCTGTCTTCCGCCATTTTCACAACGTATCAAAGTACAACTACCAGTCACATTCGAAAAGCCAATTCATTCACGGAAATATTTGTCCACAATTTTCTGTTACTAATTAGTGTCAGATTTCATTGTATTTTTATGAATATATCCAGCTCTTCTTTATTTCTAGGAACAGTTTATATGTCATATAGTCGGTACACCAAACATATAGCAGGAATTACAGTTTCACAACTATTTCTTAAACGTAGCAGTTAAATCTGTGAAAGCGACACAGCAGATAATTTATGCTTGCAATTACATCTTATACAAACCCAAATATGAATATAAACAAATACCGTGATGGACAAGGTTGCACAAAATCAACAGCAGGTAACGGTTACCTTCAGAGCTAGGACTTGGAGCTGCCGCGTTAAAGCTAAGTATATTGACAATAATTACAGCCGTGGCAACACAATTGTAGCAGATACGACGGTGTTGATAATACTGATGACTACCAATGCTGAACAATTTATTATTTATTCCAAATCGCATCTCGTAAACGTGCCAAAATCAGCATAATAAGTGAAGATTCATAGCTGTATCTGGTGTGATTCGGCACTCGTTGCATATATAGGTGCTTGATGCTCAAAACTTTCTGAGCGAAAAATTTCGCCGCCGTACTCTACAAATTTACGGATGATTTAATTTAATAAGAATATTAATATTACAAATAAATGATCCAATTCGGTAGAAACACTGAAGAAAATGTACAGTGCAGAGTATACGTGCACGATTAAAAACCAACATACAAAGGTTTTTCCGTTTTTAAAAAAACGGGAGATCACTACTTTTTGTCGCCAACAGGAACAAATTTCGTTGTTTAGTTTTAGCAAATAACTATTCTCTACGAAATTTAAGACTGTAAACCGCGAGCTTGAATAACAAATAGACTGAATAAATTTCATTTTTGATAGAGAAGAAATTTATATTGGAATGAGAAATTTTTGCGTTTTGAGTGTTTTTTGCAATGTAAATTAAACTAAAAATTATGAACAATTCAAAGATAACCCATTTCAACAGTAATTTGGTAGTTCTCGTAACCTGCAGTATCTATGCAAATTTACGTATCATCGACTTTCAAATTAGACACCAAAAGCTATAAATAAGAATGGTAGGTTGCAGTTGCGTCGTGCTTTAATAAATTGTTTCATCCGGCTTACCGTCAGTGCTGCGCGCTGACATGCATATGATCGCCAATGAAAATAGCGTAAAGAAGCACCAAAGGTCAAATACTACTGCAAGCATCCTCCTTTTCACATACTACTTTAATCAACACATACTACTACAAGCTAAATACACTGAAAGACGTTCCAAGTTATGAATAATAATTGCAAATTTGCTGTTAAAGAAACATCATCTGGTTTCTTTGTTATGTGTAAGTAAACTTAATGTGACCCCACCAACCATCCTATTTTACACAGACTCAGCTATGCGGCCGTACTATGAGAAAACAAGTTCGGAAATAGAAAACGAAAAGGTTCCTTTATAAAAAATATGTATATTTTCTGTAATGGTACCATAGAAAATATATATTATTACCGTTGGGTTTGCAGCAAGTGATATTAAACATTAATTCTGCAAAACGTAGGGTTGACACCTCTTGTTACTGAACTCAAACATGGACACATACACATGTTCTTTAGAGTTGTAGGGAAGGGTAACCGCCTCCTAGAAATCCTTAACAGATTGCTACACATACTACTCCAAGCATGATATCCAGAAAACTGTTCCAAATTAGGAAACAACTGTTGTAAATTCTCTACTAAAGACGGGTTTGCAGCAAGTGATATTAAACATTAATTCTGCAAAACGTAGGGTTGACACCTCTTGTTACTGAACTCAAACATGGACACATACACATGTTCTTTAGAGTTGTAGGGAAGGGTAACCGCCTCCTAGAAATCATTAACAGATTGCTACACATACTACTCCAAGCATGATATCCAGAAAACTGTTCCAAATTAGGAAACAACTGTTGTAAATTCTCTACTAAAGACGGGTTTGCAGCAAGTGATATTAAACATTAATTCTGCAAAACGTAGGGTTGACACCTCTTGTTACTGAACTCAAACATGGACACATACACATGTTCTTTAGAGTTGTAGGGAAGGGTAACCGCCTCCTAGAAATCATTAACAGATTGCTACACATACTACTCCAAGCAGGATATCCAGAAAACTGTTCCAAATTAGGAAACAACTGCTGTAAATTCTCTACTAAAGACAGATCATCATGTTTCTTTGTTGCTGCATAATGAAGATTTTTATTACAACGGCTACAAACCATAAAAGAATATGCAGATATATTGTGTTTAACAATCAGCTCACAATGTTAAGAGCATTTATTTGTTCATTTCTTTTTCCATGCGTCAGGGCTAATCAAGTCCTACATTTGAAACCAAAATCAAGTCAAATAGTGTTGTTTACGCCAATAACATAGTTACCGCTAAAGTGATTTGATAAAAGTTTTTACAGTACGGGTGACCTGAACTACAGCAACTGCAGGCTTGATACCTAGGCGATAACCTCTAGCTATTTTATTTTCTATTTATTTTATTATAATAGCATAGCAACACAATACCGACAGTTTAATAACTATCATATAACGAACAAATGTTATGAATTTGGTGATTAATGGGGTTAGAAAAGTGGGGGTAAGCTACGTTGATATACAAACCCATTTCTGCAAGGTCAATTTCTAAATTTTGTCTTTAAGAAATTACTTAAATTAATAAATGTTATGCGTTTATTGAAAGACTTTGAAGAGCAGGCGAAAATAAGGTTGCGAACATTAGGAAAGGCTGTTCAAATATCTTAACGAAACAGCGAGGAAACAAGTGTTTGCAAGGATCGGTACGGGCGGCTATATGGTATTTCCAACTTTTTCGAATGACCTGAACTACAAATCAATTCGGAAAAAAGTGATTCATTAACTAAGTTCATTGTATACAAGTTTGTAAATATTGACTCGGTCTATATGATGCCTACGCAATTCTAGTGAAATCAGTCACAATTTTGGAAGCCGTTCACGATTCCAGATGTATGGGACGTTTATTCGGCAGGCTTGCCTACGAGTAAAATATCTTTGGACTTTTTCAATGTTTTTATATCCTTGATTAACAAGGGTGACCATATACGAAAACATCGGAGTATGATACGTATTCTTGGTCGCATCATGTATTAATTGTACGCAACATTCGCTTGCGAATTTTACTGCAATAGTAAGGCCATTGTAACTGAACATCAATATGTAGTTCCAGGTCACGAAAGATACGTAGATGCAGATAGTAGAACATTAGAAAGGTTATAACAAAAAGCATGGACTAGTTCGGCCAATGTGGTCCACTGAGCACTGATGAGCAGCAACGGATAGCTATCATGAGATAGCATAATTAGTATTTCGTTAATATTACTTAGGATAAGATAATAATTAAAACCAGGTTAGGTTTTCAAATAACTCAATATATCTTAATATCATCAGCAAATAACATTACAGTGGCATTAGTTACACGATAAACATCATTTATGTATATATTGAATAACAAAGGGCCAAGTACTGATCCTTGAGGTATGCCGAAAATAACAACCGCTGGAGTACAATACTTTGTACCAACAGTCACATGTTGAATACGGTTGCTTAGAAAGAGTATAATCCAAGTTAGCAAGCTGCCATTAAAACCATACTTTTCCAAGTTATATATTAGCTTTGAGTGCACGACACTGTCAAAAGCCTTAGAAAAATCAAAATAAACTACATCTAGTTCAAGAACGTTTGTATCAACAAGACTGGTAATCCACCGGTTGTATGAAATTACTAACTGAGCAAAGCACGATTTGCACTTCGAAAAACCATGCTAATTTGTACTTTTAGAGAGTACCGGTTTAAATAAACATTTATATGATCAAAAATGATTTCGTAACCTTAGGTCAAGCTAATGAAATGGGGCAGTAATTAGAAAGATTCGAAGGATCGTGTTTTAAATACAGGAATAATAAAGCCTTCTAACCAAACTGACGGCTATTTGCCAGTTGAGTAAATTAAATTGACAATTATTGAAAGTGATGTTCAAAATGTTCAAACGCAAAAATCGGTGAGGTACCCTGTGTAATATTATCAGGAGATTTGGAAAATGAGTATTTCAAGCGAGATACTTTATAGTAGACGCTGATAACCGAGAAAAATACTACTGCACAAGGGAAAGATATAGAAGCAACTCGGTTAAGAGGCGGAGGTTATCGTTATCAGCTACAAAAACTGTATTGAAATAATCCGATAGGATTTAAGCTTTTTCCAAATCGTTTGCTATTACATAACCTGTAATAGAGTGCAAAGCATGTAACACTATTGATTTTCGAAAGCAGTTATTGACATATTTGATGAAAGCGTTGAAATTATTGCTACTTAAAATTCTATGTTCTGTTGTGTGTACGTAATTTCTGATTAAAATTGATATTTTCGGCCTGTTTTATATAGCGTTTTGTCTGTAGATTTGTATAGTCGCCATAAATGGAGTTTATACGAAATTTCAAGCCGAATATATTTAAGGAAACGTTTTTGTACGACTTCAAAGGGCTAAGGAACGAAATTGACAATATCATGCCAAGTTATAATACTGAAATGTTCCCAAGCTCTGTTTGATGTTAAGATTAGAGAACAACAAAGTTGTCCAATTAAATGAAAGCAGATAACGAAGAACGATGGAACTTCTATATTTATGTAATCATATGAATAGTCAATAGGGCAAGAATAACGAATACCACTAACATTAGCTTGAATGACCAATGATCGCTGGTTGAAAATGGTGTCGCGAAATTCCATATCGCGAATAATAAATTGGAGTTGAAATAAAAATTTACAGCAGCAGAGCGCTTAGTTCGGTTTGTATAAAATAGATCTTTTATGTTTATTTTTCTTTAACCAATTTATTCAAACACGTTCGGCTTCTGAACGCGTTGAATTGGTGATTTCCAACGTTGATTTTTACCCTGTCAGTTGGAATCGCTACTAACCAGTAATAAAACCAAATTTATTATAACCAAATAAAGTATACAGTCCAAATATAGTACACACAAAACTATTTGTCACAAAATGGATGCTAAATATTTTCAGTGAATTAAATGGTCCTTCGAAGTTAATTCAATCAGAATATGTCGTATATTGCTCGCTGGTGAATTTGTGGAACCGACAATATTGTGTCGTACGACTTATACTCAAAGAGTGGATATTTCAGTCTGATTTCAAAGGAAACAACCTTGTGGTAAAAGATATATTTTTGTCAGGTATTGATAAAAATAGCAGGTTAACGAGCTGATACCAATGACATTTATATCAACAGCAGTTATCGCCAGATTAGGCTGCACTTAATTCGATGATGTTTCCAAGGAATTGGGAAATATTTTATTGGCAAGTTGTCACCAGGAATTGGTGCCAACATTACTACATATTATGTTAGAAACTCTACCTCTGTGAACCACTCTACAACTCAACGGAACGCAGTGAAAAATCATCAAGGGATCATCAAAAGAAAAGTGAGTAAACATACATTATTTTAAACGCATGTTTGTCAGGTATTGGTTAGCGTAGATATCACAAAATATCCCAGGTATTGGAGATATTTATTATGGTTTAAATTTCACATAATATTGACAGTCGAGAAAGGGTCAACGGTCAGTTATATATATTTCTTGTTTTAACTGTAACATCAGTGTAAAGTCAAACTGGAATTGCCTAATATTTTTAAAATATTGCTTCACCGCTATTACTAAAGTTAAAATGAGCAGCGATAAATCATTGCTAAAACACACGCAACGGTATCAGGATCATTGCTAGCACTGAGATTGAACGAACTAACAGTAGTTTGTCTGCACTAGATGTAAATAAAGATGGTCTGAAAAATAATTCGGTAAAATTGGTCGACTATAGGGTTTGATTGCTAATGTTAGACAGCGAGATAGCACTTACGATAGAAGACAAAACGAAGGGAGTTGAAAATTCCCAAAGAGCTTCAGGCTTTGATACCAAATTGCTGAATACCATCTCTGCCCTTTCCACGAAGTTGAAGAAACTGAATGTACAGACTGATACAGTAGTTGATAATAGTTTCAATACATCACATATTTATAGCACACTAAGAATTTCTACGGTTATGTTACCCAAATTACATCTGCCCCAGTTTAGCGGGAACCATTGAGTTGGTCTGAGTTTTGGGCAGCTATAAAAGTGCAGTTCATGACATTGACAATCTAACAGCCGTGGACAAGTTTAATTTTCTTAAAATGTTTGTAGTCGGATACGCGCAGCAACTGAATGCTGGGTATTCGTTGACAGCAACAATTATTATAACTCCGCGATTGACGTTCTATGCAAGCCATTTGGAAACAAGCAGCTAGCCGTGTTTGCACACTTCGAATCTACGTTAGCTCTACCCATAGCAAATCGTGACTTCAAATAGCTACAGCAGATATACGATGATTGTGAGCGTCACATTCGTAGTTTTGTGTCTTGGCTTGGCCAAAGATACGTTTGCGCAGGTGTTTACTCTAATAATATGATCAAATCTATCAACTTATATAAAGATAGAACTTCATTGTAGAAATGGTTCAGAACCATGGACTTTGTCGAATCTCAGCCAGTCGTTGAAGGAGGAAATCTGAGCTAGGGATTTCAGTCAAAGTTCCTTCGGTAGCTCATCGCATCATAGATCAGATGGTTCACACAATGACAATAGCAAGTCGAAGAATCTTCATCATAGTCGCAGTTTATCTGACAGGTCGATAGCGAAAAAGTTCAGCGGCCATAATACTGCATAAGCATTAGTTACAAATGTGTCGTCCAAGAAGCCACTCCGATGTGTATTTTGCGGCAAAAGCATTTCAACGACCAGTGTGATCGTTTTTCCGATGTAACAAGTAGGAAAGTTCACATTCGTGGTCATTGTTTTTCTTGCTTGACCGAGAAGCATGCAGTCAAGAGTTGTCCGAAGTCAAATACACGCTTTTACTGTCATAAAACTGACCACCATTAGCTTGTGTTTTGAGAAATTTTATTCCACAAATAGCAATTCAAGCAACGATTTGTCGCTCAACATCGTCGATAAAAGTCAATCTCAAGATGATGACGATGAGCATAGTGTCGAACACAATTTTTTGCCTGGAAATACAGCAGTATGTCGTCAGGCTGGTTCAGTTTATGTTTGTCAACCGAGCAAACCGATGGATCGAGTCTTTGAAAGAGGGCGAAATTGCACCTCTTTTCAATAAAGGATCGAGGAACTCCGTAGACAACTACTGCGGCGTCTGCTTGTTACCCATGGCAGTCGCATCCTTGCTCAAGTCGTGGCGGCACGTCTAAGGTGGTGGGCCGAATCAATAAATCTAGTTGACGATAATCAATGCGGTTTTCGGCCTGGGAGATCCACAGCTGACGCAACCCAAATATTCGTACGAATCTAAGAAGACACCGCCGACCTAAGGAAGCGTCGACAAAAGTCACAACAGCAGCGAGGTGATGGTGGAGGCGATGTTGAAATTATATCAAACGACGACCCGGCCGCGCGACTACTAGACCTGAAGAAAGCATACGCTAGAGTAAATATGCCAACACTATGGCAACTGCTGCAACGATACGGACTGTCCGGCGACATATCGAATGTAATTTTCGATCTACATGAAACAACAGCGTACTCAGATCGGGGCATCGAAGGTAACAGCGAGTCTTGGTATCCACAGCGTGGTCTTCGCGAAGGCTGTCCGACGCCGCTAGTATTATTCAACATCTATCACCAGGCTATAATGCTCATTGCGGAAAAATAACGAAGGCGAATTGCAGAGGAAAACGGTGAACCAGTGGGGATAAGATGGCACTGGGTGCCGGGAAATAATTTTCCTGGTACCCATTTGTGGGAAAAAACCAACAGTAACAACGTACCCTGCTAGCTGACACTATCGCTCTTCGCCGACGATACAAAAGTCATCGGGACCGTGGGGGAGATCGATCGAGGAACGCAAACCATCAAAAGGGTCATGTCAATGTTTGAGGAAAGAAACAGTGAAGAGAAAGAAGAAAGTTTGCTGTTCGGCACCCCAGAATGGGAAGGCATCCGTACGCTGGGCTGCTGGGCCGGGGCGGCAGAGGACGTGAAGAATGATTGACAAGAGCAACCGGCACGTGGTTCAAGGTGAAAAAACAGCTCATGCATACAAAGTAATCAAAATGGACGCAGGCGAGGGTAGTGGAAGCGTGTGTGGAGAGCGCGCTTCTCTTCGATAGCAGCATTCGCACGTGGGAGAAACGCGAGATTCAAAAGCTGCAGAGCCGAGAAGACCGCTACTACCGCTACATATGGAGCAGTAAGCGTACACGGCCTCTCATCGAAATGGAGGCAAGTGGTGACAATATGCAGGACGTCCGAAATACCCTGGGAATCAAAAGCATTAGATGGAAGATAGAAAAACGCGTGCTTGAGCGAATTGGCCATGTATTACGCATGGATGACAGTCGACAAACGAAAGCCGTGATCCTAGGGTGGTATGGAGGTCTCGAGGAACACGTCAAACCGAAAGGGCGGAAGAGGAAGACAATTTTGTATTGGAGACGGATCTTGAAGGAGGCAGGAGTGGATTGGTTCGACGGGGGGCGAATGGCGGCGGGCCGTGTCGTTTGGAAGAAAATGGTTCAAGAAAGAATGGCCCACCTAGAAAAGTGGGAACGCGCATACGGCAACAAGTCAACGGAACCCAGAAGCCAACGGAACCAGTATCGACAAAGCGGAGACCCGGAGGATCTGAAATGTAAGTTCACGGTATGCGGAAAAACGTTCAAATCCAAAGCTGGACTTGTGGCGCATCCGAGAAAGATCCACTCAAACAGCAGTCAGCGCCGTTTGTTCGAATGTCCAAAATGCCAAGCGGCTTTCCGCAGCAACAGCACATTGCAGAACCACGTCAAATCATGTGGAGGAGTCAAGTGCAACGACCCAACAATGCGACAATGTGAATCATGCAACAGGTGGATTTCAAAAGCGAATATTGCACGTCACCGCCGATCCTGCGGAACAAACGAAGAAGAGGGAGACATCGGGGGCGGTCCGCCATCCGAGCCAAACCTAACCGCAAGCACGCGTCTACACACCAAAATGGAAACCATGCCCCAACTGCGGACGAGTGCTTTCTGCAACGAATATGTCAAGGCATCAACGGGGGTGTTTGGAGCAGCGCCCGCAGCACAAGCATGCTCCTTAGGGGGCGAAGGCTCTAATTAGATTGGATTGGAATTTTTTGCCGCCTGGAGCAACTCGCCAAAACCAAGGGGCGGAAGCGAAAAACGGCCGTCTACTGGAAGCTGCTGTTGAAACAAGCGGACATAGACTGGGCGGACGCCGGACGACTGGCGACCGACCGCCGACAGTGGAAGAAACTCATAATGGACCGGATGGCGCACCTAGACCGATGGGAAACTCCGTCGCGAGGACCGTCTGGCACTGATTCCACAGCCTCAACGAGACGAACAGCAGGTGGTATCTTCCACGCCAACACCAGAGGAGACGAAAGCAATGTTCAAACCGTGGAGGTTTTCATGCCGCGACAAATATGGCGCGTCATATGAGGAGTTGTGACCAATGATCTTTGGGAGTCTTACGCCAACTGAGTGAAATGCCTATCAAGTCAAGTCAAGTCAATCTTTTGTCGCAGGGTGAAAACACAATGCTACAAACAGCAGTCACAAAAGTGATCTGTTCCAAAGGGGAAACTGATGCTCACATGCTTTTCCGTAGTGGTAGTTCACGCAGTTTTATTACTGCCAGTATCGCCGGGAATATTGCAGCTCGTCATCGTGTTTCTGAAGTTGTCTGGATTGCAGCGTTTGCAGGTACGAAATGAAAATCCGTGAGATACAAGATTGTCGAATTTGATGTCATGTGATTAGACGGTACGAAAAAGACAATCACAGCTAACGTGATTGCTTGTATTTCTTGTCCACCCGAAAGTTACCCGTGGATATGTCGTATATCCTTTGGCGAATCAGTTGATCTTGATTGATTCAGTTTTTGATTCACCTAAAATGGTTCCAATAGATATATTGATCGGTGGTCAGGCACACACGCTAGTGCACTTGCGATCAAGATATGGGAATATACAGCAGCAGAGACCATAGTTCGATTTGTATAAAATAGATGTGTTATGTTTATTTTTCTGCAACCAGTTTATTCAAACATGCTCGGCTTCGAAATGCGTGGAATTGGTGATTTTCAACGTTCATTGTTTACGCTGTCAGTTGTAATCGCTACTAAACCAATTATAAAACAAAATTTGTTATAACCCAATAAAGTATACATTCCAAAATATAGTACATACAAAAGCAGTAGTTGCCGAAATGAACGCTAAATTAAAAAGATAATTTGGACCAGGAAAAATTTTCGTGACCGCAGCTATTTAGGGCTAGATTGAAATAACTAAGAATAACTTTAGTTTTATGAAATTAACATAAAGTAGATAAACATCTACATAGAATTTGCATTGCATAGAAATTGTTATTAGGAGACCGATAAACACAGACAAGTCTAACCCGTGTTGGAAACAATACATCAACACACGCTAATTCAGTTTTTGGTATGGAGTAATTAACAGAAACGAGAACGCCTGGAAATCACGTGGTGAATATATTAATAGCCGCCAACCCAAGAATTTTAACAATCTTCGCGAAATATATTAGTGGATGCGGAATTAATCATAGCAATACATCTATCAAGCAACGTTTCAGTAACGAATGTTAAGCTAAATCTATGTTCAAATACAAAACTTTTTAATTCATCTATTTTGTTTTTCAAACTCATGCTATTTAAGAGGAAGAGTTATGTTAAACTTTCACTGTGACTTCCCACAGATGGCCGTTTTACCGACATTGCCAGTATCAAATGAATAAGTAAAATTAGAATCACGTCTACCTCCATTCAAAATTCGCTCTTTGTTTCTAGAACAGTCAGTAAATTTTATTAATTTTTCCTTTATAACCACAAACTCAGTTTTTGTCGAAACAGGTTCAGCTTTGTTTAGGCGATCAGATTCAGCGTATATGCGAGAGACGAGCATGCTCTTCTGAAAACAGATCGAAGAATAAAACATTTACTGTACTTATTTGAATTTGGCAAGTTTCTAGATTCACGTATAAAATAGGACGCAGACAATATGAGCTTGCAAAATGAACATTTAGCCGTCTATGATGTCGGTTTGCACTAGTAACCTTGGACCCGAATTTAAATACATCAACCACCCGTGCGAAAATGTCATATTATCGACGTCTTTAGGTGTTTCCAAATCGTTCCCGGTTTCAGGTATACCTTTAACTATCGCACTACGAGAGTTGTGTTCTTTTTATTGAATTGATACTGTACATAATTTGTTGTGTTACAAGAATCTACTAACAACATTGGCGTAAGTTAGTGTAAGTAAATTTTCAGATACCATGGAGCCTTATGCCTGACTGCTAATTCGGCGAATAGGGCCGAGTATTGCCACAAATTTCTATATTTTTGATTCAAGTGCGACAATGTGTTTATCATTTTGTGAGCCGTCATTCTGCTTTTGTCCAGTCGGTGAACTGTATTACCAGGGTTATTGGCTACTTAAGCTATTACGTACAAAAGCCTTGGTAGAATGAGCTCATATATTAAAGATGTATATACCAGGTTCCTCATTAATCAGCTGACTGAGCTGGAGCACCGTAAGGCCCAGGCATTCACAATGTCGAAACTTTTGCCATGCGGAACATTCGACTTCGAAGTAATGAGGGTTTCTGCCACACCAGCATGCATGTGCGCTCTTAGTCGTATTTCTAATTATCACACGCTAAAAAATAGATCGGTTTCTAAAGTCAAAGCTTGATGGCTGGCTACTGAATAAACGATGAATCAATTTTGCGGCAAAATCGCGTTGTCGCTGTTGTTACTATAACTTGAGCATGGTTGCCGGTACTTGTTGTAAATTGTGACTGTCGGATAAGATGTATAATATCCGTATGGTTGATATATTCCTAAGATGATGCAGCCACCGAATAGATATCCCATGTTCAAAAGCAATATTTTGCACGAAGATTCGTGTATAGTTCGCTATTATAATGGTTTTGGAATAGTTGGCACTTTTAGGTTCAAGTTTTTGCTGTGCTCGTAAAGTTATGTAGTAGGTGTGTGCTGCTAATTTTTTCATAACGAGATTTTAGACATGGCTGCAAAATAAGGTGCTGAAGTATTTTCCATACCAGATTCGAAAATTTTTGGCTAATCTGTGTTTCTCAATTGTCTCAACGCAGCATCTAGTAAAATTACATACTCCACAGGTTGGGTATTGAGTAAATTTTCGTGATAAACATTTACGAGTTCAGGATAACATAGTAGTGTTAATTCCTCGCACAATGAGCAAAAATTTTGGGGTGTAGAAAGTCCATAACTAATTTTAATTTTTCCAAACATGGGCAAACCAACAGTGTTTATTTAGTACTAACAGTGCCAATTTTATATAATCTATAAGTCTCGTCACTTTAATGCATTTTCTAATCTCTCTGCTCGTGGAATTACCACGACCATGCCGAATTACTGTTGCTTGAGTTGCGATCTTGGTTAGCGTATGTTAGATCACTTCATAGCAAGCAGTGGTAATCGTAAACTTGAGCTGAACCATAAACAAATCCAGGATCGAGGTTTACATGCTGACAGAATAACCTATAACCCTGCTGAATCCGGCCGTTAAACCAGATGTAACTCCGGCAATATCTCCGTGGATTTAGAGAAAAAACTAAAAATAATTCCCCATGTTTGATAACAAAATCCTAGTATGTCACTAAAAATTCATGAGGCGTATATAAGTACCACAGATCTGATTAAATTTCAGAACCAAAATATTGATAACGCAATGCGGTATTTGTATATATTGTTCCATTGTTTTAAAAGCCTTTGACAAACTATTGTATCTAACGGATATTTAGTAGGCCATGTCCTCTTCAAGGGCTGGACTTAACTGTTATTTTTAGGTTGGATACACTATAATTTAAATTTTTTTGCAGGATCGACCATTAATTCTTCATTTTTTGTTACCTATTTGCTCATATTCACCATCAATATTTTAGACCTTATGCTATTACGCTAATTTTGTTATTAATTTCGCTATTTTTGCAATGAAAACAATTTTAAAGTTATGAATAATCGGTACTCTACTTATCTCTTGCGCGTGCCTTATGATCCGCACGCTTTGCAAAGTTGAACTTAGCGACAACTCCTAGATAGCGTAGTGGCTAGTGTGTCTGCAAGGCACGGCAACAAACGACCAAGAGTTTAATCTATCGTAGCGGCAAATATTTGTGCTAGATTCTACGAAGCACTCCTTAATTTAAAAAGGAAAATATTAATCAAAATTCAGACTATCGCCCGATTATTAATTTCAACTGCAACAAATTGGTTATAATACATATTAAAGTCTAGCGTTTAGTTTTTGCCTTTTCTGTTTTCTATAATAAAAATAATTAAGGTCCGATATTCACGGTAATTGGAAATTCGCAGACAGGGACGCCTCTGTATTCATATTGTATGTATAATTGGAATACATTTAAATTAAAGGTTCTCATATATGTCAGTATGAAATCAAATAATTGCAATGCATTATTTTTTTAAAAAAATTTGCATGAAATAAGATATACGAGATTATTGAACAGTTGGGCATTTAGTTCACGAAAGTTACCAAAATACCATATTTTGTATGTGGCAGCAGCGTTATAGAAAAAAATATCACGTATAACAGTATTTAGTAAAAACATATAGTTGTTCAGTTGTACGTTTTAAAAAATTTTAGTATGTTGCAGTTACAAGTGCGACGCCGATGGCATAAACTAATTTTCATCCGCTTCTGAATTGTATGTTGCTGAATTTGCTTGCTGTATGACAGTTCTTTATTATATAGCTACATCTAAGGTCCTCTATGCGAATGAGGGAGGGGGCTGGCGGGGAAAGGTCGTAAAGGGTGTTTAAATTTCTGAGTGTTTTAGTAAATCATAATTTTCCCAGTGTTTGCTAATTTTCTATAAATTTTCCTAATTTCTTTACAGATTTTACAGCAATTTTTGCCACTTCTCACTATGTTTTGCCAATTTTCGCTGCAATTTCCCGAGTACCGCAGCATGGAAGGATGTTGAACCCGGAAGGGACTATACATGGCTTGAGGGGCCCGACCGTTAGAAACCAATCCCTGTCGAAGCGTATATGCTATATGCCAAGATAGATATTGAAGTGTTGGTTTTGCGTGTTTTGTTTTTTTTTTCAAATAACTGATTAAAATAAAGAGGCCGCTCGGTTCGCGCGATAGCAACTACCCTAAAAACTAGAATTTAAATCATCTTATTTGAAAAACAAAAAAATGTATGAAGAAGATACCATAGAACACCTTGCGGTGCCGTAAAAGCAATTATACATTAACCGTAACAGGATGTGAAACAAACAAAAAATCGCTTGGACTGTCGGCGTCACATCTTTCCGTTGGACATATCCAAAACTAGTTGGCCGTGATGTTTTACCATGCGGTAACCATATACGGTACGCTTGAAACTTGCCACTAAGGCACCGTATGTTTGCTACAAAATATTATTACAGGTGATTTTTGCTATAAAATTGTAAATTTAATACAAAAATCTCTTATATTCACGAATTTACGTGCACAAGGCATAACTGTAGTTTGGAATAAGAATAAAATATTCCACCTTGGCGGTAGATAAATGTATATCACATATAATACAGAGGCGCCTCATTATCCGATTATCCAAATACTATAGATAGTTTGTAATTGATGCGGAATATGTGCACTTTACAACTGTCAATACTTATGTAATTTTCTAAGAAAATTGATTGAAATTAGCATTATACAAAACTTAATTAAAAAGAATTTATGCATTTGGGTGTAGACGCTTCGTAACGTTTAAGAATAGAACTTTTTGTGTTTTCTAGCATTTGAAGATGTTTATTAGCCCTTGGAATATAGTGTTGTTTACATATAAAACTGTTGCTGAATATCAATCGCATGTGGTGCTGCGACTACGACTTGTACTTTTACATTATATACTGCATGCTTTCCTATCTCCTAAATAGAAACACTTATTTGTGTGTGTAATGCTGAAGATTTGTTACAAAATCAATAAAGACCACCACCGGTTTACATAAAAACCGCTGTGACACAATTTTCGCAGGAAAATGTAACTTCAACCTTTTCAGAAAATATAGCTATGTGCATGCATGCGTCCGCACAGGGGCGTAGCCAAGAGAGGGGATGCGTGGGGGTCATGCCCTTTCATGCATCATCTGTGCCCCTGAAATATAACAGAAATATGATGTTAACGTTTACGTGTGAAGGGTTCGTTTGAGCTGTGATCCTTCAACTCATTCAGAGCCCCTCCGTGCAGAAGCTTATGGTCAGGCTCGTATGTATGCACTAGTACGTCTGTCTATGTTATATGACATAACCAGTTTTGTCACGGTCATCAGGCTGTTATAGAGTTTTCACAATCGTCAAATCCGCGTATTTGCTGATACTCATAAATCGCACGGTAGACTAAATTTTGCAACAGAATGATCTGAATGAACCTAGAAGTTTTATACATGTGCACCTATTGGAAACCCGTGGGATACCTATGAAATGTGAGTCGCTACAGTAATTAGATTATTAGGCAGGAAAACACAAAATGCAAAACCACAAATGCACCGAACAAGTTAACACACAAAACATTTAAATAAAGTTCGCACCGCGATCAAAGGCATCTATTTTTCCAGATCAACTTATGTTTATGCTTTAACCCCCTGTGGTCTTTGCGGAAACCAATAATTTCTCGACTTGGTCATATTTATCTAATTGTTATGGATATTTTGTATATGCCTTGTATTTTAACAACTCTGCCAATTACTGACCATAAACGCGCAAACATTTGGCAGGGCTACTCCTGAGATTGTTTGCAAATTGTTGTGTTCCAGTTGTGTAAAGGAGATATAAATCTCGGGATAGATGACATCCACAGGCCTTACTTTTGCAAAGAGAAGCATGTCGTGACGCATTTTTGTTACTCATTAACATTGGTTTCAAATTTACGGTGTGTAGCGCATAATCTACTCACATGTGAGATGCATATGTCTACTATTTAATTTTCCGACTTCGCACAAAAATGTTACCGAAAGCTTTTTAATATAAATTCTACAAAACTTGATAATACAGTCCGCTGCAGTTTTAGTTGAATGATATTTATTGTAATACATATATAACAAATAATGTCTATATGTATGGTCCTTAATTTAACAAATATCTAAAATTTAAACCAATGAACTTCATGATAAGTTCCTATTTGTATTGCTAAGCCAATCAAAAGCTTTTTATAGCACAAAGTTAATAATTCCTTCCTTATTTTTTGTTTTGCATACAAATAAAATTTCAATTATTTACCATGACATAGCCTTAACGGAAACAGCAAGAAAAAAATTTTGCGCGTCCAAATATAGGAGTTATGTATTTGATTTTGACAGGTGAAATTATTCTTTGTATTATACCAAATATGTGCTATAAATATGAACAATCAATAGCTCAAATTATAACAAAATTTTATTTATAGTTTGGATACAGAAAGTAAAATAATGTATAGAAATCGAATTCAGAAGTTTTTTAATCAAAATTTTGTAACAGCAATTATATAGAAACGTTTCAGACATATATTAATATTTCGCGTCGAAAGATTGGGATTAAAAAATTGTATGAACAATTTAAAAAAGCACAGACGTAATTTTAGTCACCCCAGGTTTTCATCATTTTGTGACAGCTATTGCCTAAATTGGCTTGCAATGTATTTTAAACTGTGTACAGTGTTTTGAAATTATTTTGCAGAATCAACTAATAAAATAAAGCGTTGTCAAGAAATACACTAACGTCCACAATAAAGCATATTTTATAAGCCTTGAGATAATATAAAAGTATTAACAAACTATTGGTAAACATGAATAAGAAATAACAGAATACATACTTTGAACACAACATGCTTAGTGAAAGCGAGGCACAAAGCAATGATAAAAATAGACAAAACGTTGAGACGACTGTTCAACACCGTCGAGAAATAGGTAACATTAGGGAACAAAAAGTATTTATTTACTTCAGCTCAACGATTTCCGCAGAACCTCGGGTTTGAGTTAAAGTTTACTGTGGTCGTCAACTTGAATTTGAATATTTGTGAGTTGAAGAATGGTTTGACAGCAATTGGTGCGGGAACAATGCTAGAGTCGTTAATTACTCATCAAGAGCATAAATGCAGCTTACTCTAGCCTAGGCTTATTCTAATACAGCAATGGTCATGGCTCTGGCAACGATCCGGGCTTCTCCCATCCATACAACAGTGTATGCCGTGGTGTTCGAGCTCCTCTTTCTCATAAAAAAGTACATGCAGTGGTGTGCGACACACATAAAACAGCTTTGTTTCTCGTAGAACTTAGCATCATGCACAAGGCGCTCTGAGGGCACAGGTCTCCCTAAAGTGGTAGCCGAAAGACCGTGCGAAGCTTATAAACGAATACTTGGGCATAGTAAAGCGATAACGACCCCGAGAACGATTTACAATGGCCCTTCAAAGCTATAGTGGAACCGTTTCAATTACCGCTGTACGTTCATTAGCTCATCCAATGCTAGCATATATGCTAGTGAGCTCAGCGGTAAATTATATGCTCTCTAAACTCATGCTTACCAAAAACTCAAAGTAGATTAGTATGCTTCAGTACACTGCTATGTATAATTGCCAAAAATATAGAGCATCCAAATAAAGAAACAAAATAATTATAAGATGCATAATCAGATTAGATAGATGGATGAGTCTAGTAAGGAAAAAAATTCGCATTTCTATAGGAGTTGTACATAATCATATATACTTTTTAAAATATATAAAAAATTAGAAAGAGAAAGAGGTGCTATAATAGATGATAGAAGATATTATATTAATTTTTATTGGTAGCAATTTTTTTTCCAAATTTTACTATACCTATAACTGTCTCATTGAAAATTTTGTTTTAAGCAATGAAATAAATAAATGTTAAGATAATGACATTTCTGACTGATATAGAAAAATTAATGTAAGTTTGATAATAGAAGAAACGCTGACAGGCTGACCATAATTCGTATTACGTACAGAATTTTCGATCGAAAATACATGTATTTTGGGTTTAAATTAGCGTATACATCGTTTATAACAGAGAATTAGATGTTAAGGCTCGAAAATGTTTTGCATCCGCAGTTAAGTCCATCATTATGATAAAGTTACAGAATAATATGCAAAGGTCAGAAAAAGATAAAAACACTGCCTCTACGGCCCTAATCTCTATTACGTGTACGATTTTAACCAAAAACAGTAAGACCTGTTGATTTCAGCTGTATGGCAATTATTAATGGCAAATGGTTTATCATTACCGACCAAGAGAAATTGCAGCCTGAAAGGTTTGCGTCTGAAGTTAAGTCTATCATTATGCACAATACAGTACAATAATTGTTAAACATAGTATAACATCAATTTCGCTGTATATATAGCAGTACTAAAAAGAAACTTCAATCAAAAAATCACTCGTTTAGCGTTATAAAATTGTAATAAATTGTGGTGTATATTTTACAAATTTTTAATTGAAATTTTTCAAGAGCGAGTGATTGCGTACTTCTCGGTTATCGGATACATTATTGACTGTCTCCGTTGTACGATTTCTAGCCTCTGAAGGTCACTAATGTCATATGAACATTTTTGAGAATGACACGATTGTGCAACACTCCTTTTAATTTAATATTTTAATATTAAAAACAATAATGTTTATTAACGTGGTAATCTAAATCTAAGTTTACATATAACCTATCGAATACCACAGTGATTCCGGTTGATATGTCTATATCGTTTTTGCACATTCTGCAAAATTTTATGTTATATACAATTTGACATACTGCAAAACATTTACGTATAGTTTTCCGCAGATTTTGTTTATCAAGCAATATGTATCTGCGCCAATTTGACAGAACAGCCTCTGAAACAACTAAATAACTCACGCTTTGTTTTACATTCCTCAAGGTATTATATACAGTATTTGTTATGCTAAATGTTTCAAAACAGGTTTTGTAAAAACGACAACCAGTCAAGAAAATCTGTCAAAACATGGTATAGTTTATGGATCTTGTAAAATTGATATTGCAATTTTACACAAACCAAACATTTCATTTCTTGTATTATACGTGAGTAAACTTAAGGTGACCGCGCCAACCATCCTATTGTGTCATTACCGTTGTCTAATCGCAAACCCTTGTTACGGAAAAGGGCTTAATTTCATTCGGTTTTTCGCTAACCCAAAGCTAGCAAAATCAAATTCACCTGCCAGTGCCTGTTCAAGTGTTCGAACAGAATTTAGGCAATTTCAATTTGCAGAAATTCGGTTCCCTAATGCCTAATCATTTAAATTTGGATTATTCAGTGTTCGTGAACAAACTTATAGCAAAAGTGACGTCACAATCAAATCGATTCTATAGTTAAGGTCTCGGTGTTCGCGAACAAAGCTGGCTTAATTCAAATCGACAAAGTTTCGTTCTCAAAAATTTGGTCAATTTTACTTGAATTTTTGCAAAAACAAAATGGTTAGATTTCAGTAGCGAGCGCTGTGTTCGCTAACAGTTTTACGCTGAATTTCAGTCGACCTAAAAGCGTTCCGTAACAAATTTTATGCAAAATTACAAAATAATATAGTTAGTGGTGTCACCTTAAGTTTAATCTCGCAAGAGACGTTTGATATCTTCTTAATTTGGTTTAGCATGGAGACCTTAGGGATTTGTGAAACACACTTGTGACACCAAATGATAAGTGCAATGCAATGTAATACAAAGCACACTCTGAAAAAAACTGAAAATAATATCACAGCCGTCTTGTGGTTAATTATACTGTAGAATTAGAAATATTTGTTTGTTTGTATGAGGTGGAATGTGAGAAAAGCTTAAACCTATGCTACAACCGATCAGATGTGACAAAATGAATCCATGTGAAAGGCAGAATTATCTTTGCAATTTACACAGACAGATTTTGACATTTATTCAAACAGTACAAAAGCTAGGCAAAATAAATTTGTTAGAAAATCTGGAAATATTTCAGTTTGGCTTCAGCTCAAATTATTTGTTATGTTTTATGACAATCGTATCAAATTATGATAAGAGATAATCCAAAAAATGCATTTCACGATAAATTTTTGTCGTAGATTGTCCTGCAGTGAAACGGCGATGATAAAATTCATTCAACTTGAAAAGGAGGCGTTCAGCCAATTTGAAATACATAGTATCTCTTGGCCTGGTCAAAGTGCTTTGTTCCCCCCAAATATTTCTGGGAATCATTTGAAATAAACAAAATTTTCGACGCGTGCCCATGGTAGTAGCCCATGAAGGTTGAAGTGGGTTTACTATTACGAACGTCTACACTGCCGGAAGTCATGTCTGGGCACCATGATGTAAAGTGTACCATGTTGCATCATTGAACACTATTACATTTTATATTTCTGTTTTCGATGATAATAATTTTCTATCGACATGAATGAATACGGTAAAACGCATCTCAGACATGTGTCGCTCGATAGTTTCGGTTCTTTGGCGACTAGGCGTCAAATCTTGGCTCATACAAAGATAAAAGTTGCAAAATTTGCTCTAACATGTTCTAATATTAAATTGGACAAATATTAAATGTAAGTTTTATGCTGCTTTATTTTTAAAACTTTATTCTCGTATCAGCAAAGAATGGTATAACTTTTATTTGCTTGGCGCAGAACCACTGGCAAATGTACGCACTCACAAAAGCAAAACAGTAGTTATATGAACTTTTTGCGTCAGCATTGCTAGATTTCTAAAAAAAACAAACAAAACTCAATCATTGTAACAGTAGTTTAACTCAAACCAGTGAGTGAAAATTTAAATGTCATTAGTGTTAGATGCAATATGTGGAAAAATTCGTAATTAAAATTTAGCCATTTTATATTTTTGTTTCATTTTGTAGTAGAGAAATGAACTTTGTTTCATAAATATCTATTATAACAAAAGCTAAAAAGGTATATCTTCGACGCTGATAAATATAAATGGTGTAATCTATCGTTTATTTTTTTATATAATTAAAATTTTCACCGAAAGTCCCGTAGGCTGGTATACGGATGTCATAACGTGTTATAATACTATCTAATGTATATGTTATATTAGAGATTGCGAGTTTAGAGCAGAAAACTTTAATAGTTTTTATGAGGTAGTACGTTTGTGTGCAGCTGTAACAAAACAACGTTTATGAATAACAATCATCATAAAACCCATTATTGCACTGAAATGTTGTAAACTACACTATCTATTAACTTAACAGCTTAACTCAGTTGTTTCATTAACAGCTTGAGAAATATTGATGAATGTGTCATCATTACGAAACAGTAGCTGCTTGCACAAAACTGTGTGTGTTGAGTTGCCGTGCATTACACAGTTATCGTTACCGTGTACATTTAACGAACGAAAAACCGAATGCACGTAAAACTAGTGCTGTGTTCTAGAACGAAAAGTTTTGGCTCTAGGTTATGCTCGGTTTCTCTTGGTCGGTTTATTGTTAAGCCGAGCTAAGATCTGTCTGTGAGAGTCGAGCCGAGATGAACCTGGCGTATTTGAAAATTCTAAGGTAGGTTTTTAAAATCTCGTTTCAAATTTGAACTGTTATTATAACAAAAGATTCGTAGTCATATAGTCAGTCTTTTACCAACGCCAAGGAGGTTTATCTCAGTTCCGCTCTTAAAAGTTCTAATAGCAATTCCGTATAACTCAAATGTTATTCATATATTATATGTGTTTTCTTTAAAGTTTTTAAGTCAATTTTTATTATTACTAGACGTTGCGCTGAGACCGCTGGTTTAGCGCCATTGCTTCAATTATTTGCTACCCAGATCTAACCATGGCTAATGTTACGACCAAACGAATCAGATAGCTATAAAGTCAATATAGATGTCAATTATTATTAGTTGAACCTTAAGCAAATCACAGTATTATTTTTAAGACACAGACAATAGCAGTTAATATTTGGGTGGTTCAGCTCCCACAAAAATATTCACCCCTTATTTCGTAGCTATATATAAACTTTAGGATGAACTGAACAGTATCTGCTTGTCACAAAATCGACGGCCACATGCTAAAACATGATCTAAATGGAACCAACTCTAAACCCATAAGTGATGAGAACGAAATATATACAAACAAATCTTTGTCAACAATATTGCTTTTAACTATCCATGCCGCAATTTGCACGTATTTAAGAAAATATCGACGGCATAATGAGCAGCTTATAGGTATACTTAGTATCAAAATTTAAATCAAACACCGCCCGTCATTCTTAAGCCATAACAACAGCAATTCATACGCGATTTTGACACAAAAATGGTTGTTTTTGTCACTTATTCAATTCCGGAAGGGATTGTCGGATAGATGTCAGGCGTGTAGTAGCAATAGCACAGGAGGTATACTGCGAAAAATTTTATCACGTTACTTTAGCGGTTACCATGTTATAGCCAGAAACAATACAATTCGACTTAATTCTGGATTAAAAGTTGGTTTTATTTTATGAATAGTCTGGGGAAAATGAGACATACAAAGCAATGCGTTTATTGCTATTGGCCGATGATTAACTGAAGTCACGCGTAAAAATTACATATAACGGCCTGTTCCAGAACCGTAGTCGTTGTTGTAATAAATCGCAGATTTAGCACTGTGACCTAATAACAAGATAATTTATCTTTAGCACAAAACTTTGCGACTACTGGTTACTAATTTAGCTCGCTTTATGGTGTGTCTTGGTCGGAGAAGTATATGTCGAAATAAAAGGCAATAATTCATAGGTGACGGGCACCTATGTCAACAACTTGGAACAACATTTGATTGTTTCTAACTTTGACTACAGGAACTTATACGGTCATACCTGCTTTTGCGGATTTAATGTTTGGTATTATCTAGGATAAACCCAACGGTAGTCTTTAAGAGCAGATGTGCGACTACACTGTCATCGGAAGAACCAAGACGAACTAACGCCTGTGTTAGCTGAGAACTAAGCCTAGCAAGGCTAAACATGACTCAAAAAGAGCAGATTCGACTGGGACTTGAAATTCTGGTTTTCCCCACCGTACCTGTGTCCGGAGACAGAAATCACACTACCGGAAACTGCTGATGCCGATTACCACTTATCGTTACAGTGTTTAGTCTGTCATTTTCTTACTTCCTTTAATAATATCGGCCAAAATATTGCTTCACCTATGCAATTTAACCATATAGCGTTGACTCAGAGCATGTGAGTGCATATGTATGTGAAAAAAATTGGCATTTGACAGGAATTATCTAAAATAATCACCAGAAATTCCACTGCGATACCTATTAGTAGCATCAGAGGGTCATTATATCTTGAACACCATTTTTCTTGATAAAAAGTAAATTATCATTTATTCACATGGATCAAAATATGCCATAACTTAAATTATGGTATGGCTGCAAATTATAGACTGTTCGTCATGATACAAACTATTAGTTATGTTAAAACCCTTTAATTATTCATGCCGAGGCAGGGGTTCGATGGCTACCTCTGAGGCCTCGGACGCCCCTTCCCCCGACGGTACTTCTCTATCCCCTGCTCCCTGGTGCTCCGTAACCACTCAGCCTACCCTTTCGAGAGGAGAGCGGCGAAATTTTAAGACCATTTAGTAAAAATAGGGTGAAAATTAGCAAAACCAGCAAGACTAGTGTCGTCAACTTTTTTTCAGCACCCACTTTTTAGCACCTCGGACGTCAGCATGTATGCCTTTAATGTATATATATTTTATCTATTATTAGATTATGCGTCCAACATATCTATCATATACAAACTTTGTTGCATATATGATAATGAGATAAAATGTACTTAAAACATTATGAATATGTTCGATTAGTTAGTACACTTGCATTCATCCACCAAACGTGAATCACAATGAAACACGTGTCACAAAATGATCTTGGGCATTTCGCATACCAACGTCAATTCCTGTGATAGCCTAACTGCTAACCCAAGGTTAATCCAATAAATTTCAAATTTATTGCGACAAACAATTACGATTAATTTTAATTGTTTAGCTGAAACATGTAGTACAGCACTAAAATGTAACTATGCTATTTTACATAACCAGTTCAACCTTATCTCTATATTCCACGTGATGGAAATATTAACACAAACTACTGTTTGATTATAGAACTATAATGTACATAACTTGATTCCTAAGAACCATTTCATATTAGTACTGCAGTAAAGTTGCCAAAGATAACACTTGACCAAAAATCCAGGGAGATGGTTGGTTCACATGCACGACAAATATTAATGTGGAAATGATAGCTTTGCAAGATATGTTTTGGAAATTTCTTTCGTAGATGGGCCATGGATAATAGTTTTTAAACGACATTGATAAAGCAAATTATCGTTTGTCATTACTAAATATAATTTCCCAAATTTGGATGCGAAGTTAATCATTCTCTTCCTTCACTCCATCTATGCATGAGTAAACTTAAGCTGCGCCCCTTACCATCCTCTTTTGACAAAAGCGATTGCCATTCAGTTGTACACTGAACACAAATTTCATTTTTGCGTTAAAGAACAGAAATTAGTCCGTTTCATATTCCACACATTATAATTTGGAAATGTTCGCGAACACACTGGTGTTAAAGTACAGGGACCGAATTGCATTCGCTAATGGCGTTATGGAACAGAAAAATGTCGAAATTGGATACGGCTGTTGAAATTCGAGTTTTGTTCGCTAACAACGTTTTGTACATGGTGTCAAAAGAGGATGGTTGGGGGCGCATCTTAAGTTTACTCTTGCACTATAGTAGTGCAAACAATTTTAATTGCAAACCTGTAACTCAGGAATATATCGGTAGATGTTCCTACATTTCATTACCATCGGACGCGATTGTTGATGCGATAGCAAAATCCAGCGCATGTTTCCCATCACGTTCAGTAATTACTTTTTCGGCCGAAAATTAGTTCGGATTACTGTTTTATCTCCTTCAACTTGGTAAAGATTAAACTTTCAGGGTTATAATTTTCATTTTGAAGATAGCATAAATCAACATGGCAGTAGTAGCGATAAAACGGAATAATCCTTTTTATGAGATGGTAGTGGTATCAAACCACATACTTTCGACAGAAAAAGGTCAGATGTTGTTGCTGTCAAACATGGAATGGCCTGGTAAATTTTGGGTCTAATTTTTAGCGCATACCTAGTTAAAAGAAGAATTTAGAACACAAGCATCACACTAAAAACATTCTGCGGCCAGCAAAAAGGGCCAGTAGATGCGCTTATTGATCAAAATTTGTGTAAATTATGCAGTATTAATTATTAATTATCACTTGAAAATTATTACTTTAGTTTGATTTAATTTAGTTTAGACCGTGTTTAGTTTGATTTGAGAGAAATATCTAAGGTTCATATGTCCGATGGTGACATAAGATTCATTCTGCTGATTTTATATTGGTTCACCTGTTACTATCAAATCACAGAGTGAAAATCATATTTTCCGGTCATTTATTATCTAACTTAAAAATAAACAAAATGTTTACTAAAAGAAATGTAGCGCCGTTAAAAGTTGAAATATATATTCACTCCACTCGTTCAACATCTCTATTTATGAAGCAAAAAATTAATTTCCAGCTTAGCACCAACAAAATCCATCGTGATTGGAGCAAATAGCAAAGCAGACGAACATAAATATATGGGCTCGACGCTGTATGAAAGTAAACGGACGTAAACTTAGAGACAAAATTTCACTAAGCAAAGCTTTGTGATACCTTGCATCTAAAAAGATTTATGCTGTTCCGGACTATTCGAGATAAGCTTCTTGGCGCTGAAGAAAAGCTGGAAAGTGAAAAGAACACCGGAAAAAGGCGACAGACGGTTTACATTGTTAGCTCGAAATCATAATCATAATGGTAATTTGGTGGCCCAAAAATTGTGTAGTTATTTTTTTGTTTTCCCACTTTGTTGCCGGTATATTAGTAGCTTGTCAAATGGTGGCGTCTGAAAAAGGCATCGTATACGGAAACTCCTGCTTCGGCAGCAACGATATAACGTTGGAATTTGTAGGGTTGAGCTCACTGATCCGTTGTTACCGCTTCGGCGACGACACAGTAATATAACGCGCACATAAGATTGACACGACCATTGTTACCTCACCGGTACCAATACAACAGTATTAAGTTCACATAAATAGAGCGATTTTACCTATACGTTGTTAGCACTCTGGTAATAACACAGCAGTCTAACGATCACATGGATAGGGTTGACACTGCCGATCTGTTGTTAGCACACCGGCAACGATACAGCAGCATAATATTTGCACGGATAGAGATAATCTCGTCGATCCTTTGTTAGTGCACCGGTTACTACATATAAATATATCGTGCATATAGTAATAACCTGGAGTCTACTGATGTATTAGACTCGCCGCAATGACACGGAGGTGTGATGTTCACTTGGACAGAGTTAAAATCGCCGATCTGTTGAAACGACTATTACAACGAGAAAGGCGCGCATGAGAAAATTATTTTTTGGGTTAAATTTTTCTCGTGTAATGTGACGATTGTTGTCTTACAAAACACTATCAGTAGCTTGATCAACTCGTACATTCACTTCTGGATTTTCAAACAAAATAATGGATCGAAAAAACTAGAAAATCAGTGTACTCATCTTAACACAGGTATATGCAATAATCAGTCAATCATCCACGTAGTTTATCGTAAAAGAGCAGCCTATATAATGCCGCGTTCACGTTATAATGGTCCCAACGGTTGGAACCTATGTACACTACACAGTGTCAGGCACACAGTTGACAACAGGGGTCTTAGACACCCCATGTTGTTAATAAATTTTATCAAGCGTAGGTAGTTACGCGTATTACAACTTCTCGACAGTGTCAGGCACATGACATGGTGTCTTCTGGTAGTTTTATTTACAGTGTTCGCAATTATTGGAACAATGTTCATGTATGAGCTAGATACAAATATCGTAAATTTAGAAAAACTACACAGGACAGTTGACTAATAAACCGCATTAGCTACAATACGGTGTCCGTTATAGTTTGTTCGCGCCAAATTGGTAGCTAAGGGTGTATACGACACTGGCAAGAAAAAATGTAGTAGCTAGGGGTGTGTGGTACACCCTCGGCATTTGATTTACAGTATGGGTGTCAGCCTGACCATCTATACCGTAGGGTCGCGACTACAGGCGGACAAAAGTTCCAAACAGTGGGCACGTTATAACGTGAACGCCGCATAATGGCTGGGAATATTGACCTCAGTTCGCTAACTGAAAACAAAAGTATAGTCAATGGAACACAGCTTCCAAATCACCTTTGTTCAGCGTGCCACATTTCAAAATATGTAGCTCGTGAAAACAACAAAATGGTTTGTCCGATCCTCTGAAAATTCATTAAATATATGCATCAAAGGATTGCAAAAAATTCACGCTCAGTAAACTAGTAAGGTCGAAACTCAAAACATCATATTAAATGGATTTGCATAAAGAACCTTAGTTGAAATTTTTAGATATACAGAAGAGTTAAAAATAACTTTCAAGAGCAGTCAAGTACCATTAATGTGTGTTTTCTTTATGTTCTGTTTTGTCATTGCCGGACTATAATCTCTTTCATGCATATAAGCCTCACAATATGGAATACCAATTTAAGGGACATTAATGTCAATGACGCCGAAATTCTAAGAACCCTGTTGTTCACAGTTATTAGTTCGAACGTACAAGCTTTGTTTAAAATTTTCACTTAATAATTAACTGCTTCAAATCCTACGTCACACAACTACATGCGCAGCAAAATTTCGAGATTTATGCCAAAAAATAGCATCTTGCTCAAATATTCGCATTGGTGGAGCAGGGTTGTTAACGCTCCTATAAGGCTCCGACCCCCACAAACAAATTTACGCCACCTAGAGACTCAGCACCCACCGCGCTCGACTGCACCAGTGTCATTGGCAATTAGCGTCTCTA